>MU789649.1:34637-75339 GCA_026770625.1 Nicotiana glauca
TCGCTCCCATTTCAATATATCATTTGTGGTAGGCGTACCACTCGCTCCCATTTCAATATCATTTGTGGTAGGCGTACCACTCGCTCCCGTTTCAATATCATTTGTGGTAGGCGTACCACTCGCTCCCATTTTTAATATATCATTTGTGGTAGGCGTACCACTCGTTCCTATTTCAATATATCATTTGTGGTAGGCGTATCACTCTCTCCGATTTCAATATCATTTGTGGTAGGCGTACCGCTCGCTCCCATTTCAATATATCATTTGTGGTAGGCGTAACACTCGCTCCTATTTCAATATATCATGTGTGGTAGGCGTACCACTCGCTCCCATTTCATCAATATCTTGTGGAAGGCGTACCACCCGCTCCCATTTCATTAAGTCAACAGTTCTTCCGAATATAATTTACTCTAACAAACACAACAATTAATACGAATTCAAAAGACAACAAGTACACAAAAATTAGGATTCACTGAGGAAAACAAATAATGACAACTAGCAATTAATTCACATAAACATGTACCAATTATGGCATAAATTCTATAATAACAAGTAACACAGTAAATGGAAATGTCACGTAAAGAATCACCGTAATAGTAGAATAAGACAATTAATACACCTGAACTGATAACAATAAGAAATTATAACAAACGGCAATAAGTGCACGACATCACCCTTCGTGCTTTTACACTTTTCCTCACCCAAACAACAATTTCAAACAAGGGAAAGGGAATAAACAAAACGGTAATAGAAATCCCGGCAAGGGAACACAATTAAACAATTAAACCCCGACAAGGGTACAAAAATTAAGCAATAAAATTTCCGGCAAGGGAGGTACCAACAATTTAACAAAATGTCTCAGCAAGAGAATTATTTAATACTTCTTTCTCTTTCTTTCATTTCTTACTTGTAGTTTATTTTACCACTTGAGCCAATGCTCCAAAGGGTTCAATCATCTCATATACTTTCATAATTTTAATAGAAATCATCATTCAAACATGGAAGATATAGCAAAATCCAAATATTCGTAATGTAAAGACTCACGGTCATACTAGACACCAATGTATAGATACTTGTCACCATGCCTATACATTGTACTCGACAATTAGCAAGTAATAAATATGACTCTACTCCTATTCCCTCAAGCTAGGGTAGATCAAACACTTACCTCGGAGTTCTATGGACAATTCAATCCTTAAGCATCGCTTTTCTTTTCGAATGTGACTTCAATTCAATCGTATCTATACACAATTGATTTAATATCATCAATAATACTAAACAATCCAATCCAAATGCCTATATATATGTTTTTCTAGACATTCTGCCAAAAATTCAAAAAATCGACCCAAGGCCCGCTTGATCAAAACCTGAGGTTCGGACCAAAATAAATTCACCCATTCACCCATGAGTTTAAATATATAATTTGCTTTAAAATTCGACAACAAAACGAGGTCAAATACAAGAAATATTAAAAATCCCTAACTCTACCCAATTCTCTAATTTTCTACCTATTTTCACATGTTTAGGCCTTGGAATTCAAATGATATTGATGGAAAATGAAGAAGACAAGTTAAGCAACACTTACCCAAGAAACTTTGGTGAAGAAATGCTCCAAAGAATCGTTCAAAAGCTTTGGGGAAGGGAGGGTTTGTGAAAAATGGGAAATTTGCCGTAAGTGTTCTATTTTGGAACTTTTAAAGGACTGGGCGAAATTGCCCTTCGCATTCGCGAAGGGTAGGATTGACAAGGCATCGCGTTCGCGAGCGGAGGAGTGCGAACGCGAAGAGAAAAATGCTAGGGGTCCAAAATTTGGCCTACGCGAATGCGTGAGGCCTTACGCGAACGTGATGGAAGAGGAGTGCAAAGCTTCGCGAGCACGAGAGCTCGCATACGAACGCGAAGAAGAAAATGAGGTTTGGACCTCAGGGTAAAATAACACTACGCGTTCGCAAGGGCAGGGACGCGAACGCGAATGCGAAGGAGGAACAATTTGAAGCTTCACGAACGTGAGAGCTGGGTGAAGCTAAGGCATCGCGAACGCGGGAGAATGGGCGCGAACGCGAAGAAGGAATAGTCTGTGGAAAAATTACAGATTTTCTGCAATTTTTTCTAAGTCCAAAACCACCCCGACACCTATCCGAAACTCACACGAGCCCTCGGGGCTCCAAACCAAACATGCACACTGACTCATAAACATCCTACGAACATAACCGTGCAATCGAATCGCCAAAATAACACCAAAAATCAATGAATTAAGCCTTAAAATCCATTATTTCCTTCAATTTTCAAAAAACTTCAAATTTTCCATTTTAAGTCCGAAACACGTCAAACGACATCCGTTTTCAACCAAACTTTACAGAAAGCTCTTAAACCACATATAAGACCTATACCGGGCGCCGGAACAAAAATATGGACCCAATACCATCACTTTTTGATAAATTTTATTTTCATTTTCATTTTCCTTAAATATTTTTAGAAAATAATTTTACTCAAAAATTCATTTCTCGGGCCTGGGACCTCGGAATTCGACCCCGGGCATACGCCCAAGTCCCATATTTTCCTACGAACCTTCCGGGTCCGTCAAATCACGGGTCCAGATCCGTTTACTAAAAATATTGACAGAAGTCAAATTTATTCATTTTAATATTAATACTTAGCAAATTTTCACAGAATTTCACATTTGAGCTTCCAACTACGCGGTCGAACTACGCACACAAATCGAGGCATCTATAAATAAGGTTTTCAAGGCCTTGGAAGCTCAGAATGGATAAGAAAACAAGTGATGACCCTTTGGGTCGTCACACTCTCCACCTCTAAAACAATCGTTCGTCCTCGAACCGACATAAGAAGGAAGTACCTGAGTCGGGGAATAGATTGGGATAACGGCTTCGCATATCAGACTCGGACTCCCAGGTCGAAACCTTAGGAGGCTGACCTTTCCACTAAACACGAATAGAGGGAAAACTTTTGTATCTCAACTGACGAACCTGCCGGTCTAAAATAGCCACCGGCTCCTCCTCGTAAGATAAGTCTTTGTCCAACTAGACAGTGCTAAAATCTAACACGTGGGCTGGATCGCCGTGATATTTTCGAAGCATGGATACATGAAAAACTGGATGTGCGGCTAATAAGCTAGGCGGCAATGCAAGTATATAAGCCACCTCTCCTACTCGATCAAGAATCTCAAACGAACCAATGAACCTAGGGCTAAGTTTGCCCTTCTTCCCAAATCTCATTATGCCCTTCATAGGCGACACTCGAAGCAACACACGCTTAGTGACCATGAAAGCTACATCTCGAACCTTACTATCTGCATAGCTCTTTTGCCTAGACTGAGCTGAACGACGCCTTTCCTGAATAATCTTGACCTTACCTAAGGCCTCCTGAACCAAATCTGTACCCAATAACCGAGCCTCTCCCGGCTCAAACTATCTAATCGGAGACCGGCACCGCCTACCAAATAAGGCCTTATAAGGAGCCATCTAGATGCTCGACCGATACCTGTTGTTGTAGGCAAACTCCGCTAAAGGAAATAACTGATCCCACGAATCTCCAAAGTCAATAACACAAGCTCGGAGCATATCCTCCAAAATCTGAATAATCCGTTCTGACTGCCCGTCCGTCTAGGGATGAAATGTTGTGCTCAACTGTACTTGGGTGCCTAATTCCCGTTGAACTGCTTTCTAGAAACGCGAGGTAAACTGCATACCTCGGTCTAAAATGAGAGATACCGGCACACCATGCAGGCGAACACTCTCAAAACTCCATCAGTATCTAATGTAACCTGCGTGGCACCCCCTCGCTGCACTGTGTCTCTAAGGACACACAAATGAGGATCGTCAAACTGCCGATCTCGGATACGCTCCAATAATGAAGAACGAGCGACCGTGCAAGCTAGCACTCGACTAGGCTCAGAAACATCCAGCCTCACAAATCGATTGGCCAAAGCCCGAACATCCAAGGCAAGCGGCTTTTGACTGACCGGAATAAAAGCAAGACTGCCCATACTGGCTGACTTTCTACTCAAGGCATCGGCCACCACATTGGCCTCCCCGGGGTGATATAAAATAGTGATGTCATAATCGTTCAATAACTCCAACCACCTTCTCTGCCACAAATTCAACTCATTTTGCTAAAACAAGTACTGAAGACTCTTGTGATCAGTGAAACTCATATGCCACGCCATATAAATAGTGTCTCCAAATCTTCAATGCGTGAACCATAGTTGCCAACTCCAAATCATGTACTAGATAGTTCTTCTTGTGAATCTTTAACTGCCTCGAAGCATAGGCAATGACCTTGCCATCCTGTATCAACACTGCACTAAGTCCAATATGGTAAGCATCACAATAGACTGAATAAAGCCCTGAACCTGTGGGTAAAACCAATATTGGTGCAGTAGTCAGAGCTGTCGTGAGCTTATGAAAGCTCATCTCACACTCGTCCGAGCGTCTGAACCAGGCACCCTTCTAGGTCAATCTGGTTATCGAGGCTGCAATAGATGAGAACCCCTCCACGAATCGACGATAGTAACCTGCCAATCCTAAGAAACTCTTGATCTCTGTAGCTGATGTTGGTCTAGGCCAGTTCTTGACTGCCTCAATCTTCTTCGGATCAACCCGAATACTTCTGCTGTTACGACATGACCTAGAAATGCAACTGAACTCAACCAGAATTCACACTTTGAAAATTTTGCATACAGCTGACTATTTTCCATAGTCTGAAGAGCCACTCTGAGATGATGCGTATGCTCCTCCTGGCTACGGGAGTATATCAATATGTCATCAATGAAGACTATCATGAACAAGTCCAAATAAGGCCTGAACACTCGGTTCATCAAGTCCATAAAAGCTGCTGGGGCATTTGTCAACCCCAAAAGATATAACCAAGAACTCATAATGTCTGTACCGAGTGCGGAAAGCTATTTTAGGAACATCGGATGCCCTAATTTTTAACTGATGGTAGCCAGATCTCAATTCTATCTTTGAAAACACATTGGCACCCTGAAGCTGGTCAAATAAATCATCAATCCTCGGCAGTGGATACTTATTCTTGATTGTAACCTTGTTCAATTATCGGTAATCAATGCACATTATCATTTAACAGACTTTTTTTTTCTTTACGAACAACACCTGCGCACCCCAAGGCGAAGCACTAGGTCTAATGAAACCCTTCTCAAGAAAATCTTGCAACTGGTCCTTTAACTCTTTCAACTCCGGTGTGGACACATAAACAGGGCACTCAAAGAATCACTAGGCATGACCAGATACGGCGCAGAATGAAATCGAAGCTTCTCTACCACATACCAAAACAATCCTTGCACCTCCACCTCTAATACCCTTACCTCCACCTCTAGCATCTCTACCTCCACCCCTAATACCTTTACCTCCTCAAGGACTCCGAAGACAAAGCTGATCTATCACTGGTCCGTGTTGCTGCTCAGCTGAAGAAGTGGTACATGACCTCGCCATTCGTGAAAGAACGGAGTAGAATTTCAATTAGCATTGATAAACCAAACCGCACGACAAGAAAGAACAAATATGAAACTTTTCCTAACTCTGGAGCCTCTGGGGATAAATATAGATGTCTCCGTACTGATCCCTCAGACTCTACTAAGCTTGTCCATGAGTTGTGAGACCTATGTAACCTATGCTCTGATACCAACTTGTCACGACCCAAATTTCCCGTCCTCGAGTGTCATGATGGCGCCTACTAATAGGAGCTAGGCAAGCCAACTCTTATTTACCTTTTTCGTTTTCAGGATTCTTCTTTTAACAATTTAACAATAATAATAATATAAATGCAGCGGAAAAATTTAAATGAGCGAAAGACTTAAGTTAACAAAACTAATGAAATACTGAAATTCAATTAAAACCTCTACCCAAGACTGGTGTCACGTACTCACAAACAACTAAGAGTGCTAAATACAATGTCCGAAAGAAAATATAACTGTTTGTCTCGAAATACATGAGATAACAGACTGAAATAAAGATAGAAGAGACGACGAACCTGCGAACACCTGCAAGGCTACCTCGGTATCTTGCTGGTCTGAGTGCTAACACCCACGATGTTGATGCTGCTGTCTGAAACCTGTATCTGTGCAAAAAAGCACGGAGTGTAGTATCAGCACAACCGACCCCATGTGATGGTAAGTGCCTAGCCTACCCCGGTGAAGTAGTGACGAGGCTAGGACCAGACACCCAATTAATCCTGTGAAGTTCATATATATATATATATATATATATATATACACACACACACACACACACACACACACATACAACAAGGAAGTACAAGAAACAATCTGTCAATGTAGGAAGGGAACATGCTTCAGGGGTATCATATATAAATAGGATATCATGAATAATGGAGAAACAATCTACAGTTTAACCTCAAACACGGAAATAAGAAATAAAGACAACTTTCATAATCAGCTCATCTTGATGCAAGTGTGAAACCCGATCTCATTCCTCATATCTCGTGGTAGACGTACCACCCGCTCCCATTTTATAATATCTCGCAGTAGACATACCACTCGCTCCTATTTTATTATATCATTTATGGTAGGCGTACCACTCATTCCCATTTCAATATATCATTTGTGGTAGGCGTACCACTCGCTCCCATTTCAATATCATTTATGGTAGGCGTACCACTCGCTCCCATTTCAATATCATTTGTGGTAGGCGTACCACTCGCTCCCATTTCAATATATCATTTTTGGAAGGCATACCACTCGCTCCCATTTCAATATATTATTTTTGGTAGGCGTACCGCTCGCTCCCATTTTCAATATAACATTTGTGGTAGGCATACCACTCACTCCCATTTCAATATATTAGTTGTGGTAGGCATACCACTCGCTCCCATTTCAATATCATTGGTGGTAGGCGTACCACTCGCTCCGATTTCAATATATCATTTGTGGTAGGTGTACCACTCGCTCCCATTTCAATATATCATGTGTGGTAGGCGTACCACTCGCTCCCATTTCATCAATATCTTGTGGCAGGCGTACCACCCGCTCCTATTTCATTAAATCAACAGTTCTTCCAAATATAATTTACTCTAACAAATACAATAATTAATATGAATTCAAAAGACAATAAGTACATAAAAATTATTATTTACTGAGGAAAATAAATAATGACAATTAGCAATTAGTTCACATAAACATGTAGCAATTATGGCATAAATTCAATAATAACAAGTAACATAGTAAAGGGAAATGTCACGTAAAGAATCACTGTAATAGTATAATAAGATAATTAATGCACCTGAACTGATAACAATAAAAAATCATAACAAACGGCAATAAGTGCACGGCTTCACCCTTCGTGCTTTTACACTTTTCCTCACCCAAACAACAATTTCAAACAAGAGTAAGGGAATAAACAAAACGGTAATAGAAATACCGGCAAGAAAACACAGTTAAACAATTAATCCCCGACAAGGGTACAACAATTAAGCAATAAAATTCCCGGCAAGGGAGGTACCAACAATTTAACAAAATATCTCAGCAATGGAATTATTTAATACTTCTTTCTCTTTCTTTCATTTCTTACTTGTAATTCATTTTACCACTTGAGCCAATGCTCCAAAGAGTTCAATCATCTCATATACTTTCACAATTTTAATAGAAATCATCATTCAAACATGGAAGATATAGCAAAATCCAAATATTCGTAATGTAAAGACTCACGGTTATACTAGACACCAATGTATATATAGTCGTCACCATGCTTATACATCGTACTCAACAATTAGCAAGTAACAAATATGACTCAACTCTTATTCCCTCAAGCTAGGGTAGATCAAACACTTACCTTGGAATTCTATGGCCAATTCAATCCTTAAGCATCGCTTTTCCTTTCGAATGTGACTTCAATTCAATCATATCTATACAAAATTGATTTAATATCATCAATAATACTAAACAATTCAATCCAAATGCTTGTATATATTTTTCTATACATTCTGCCAAAAATTCTTAAAATCGACCCCGGGCCCGCTTTGTCAAAACCCGAGGTTCAGACCAAATAAATTCACCTATTCACTCACGAGTTCAAATATATAATTTGCTTTAAAATCCGACAACTAAACGAGGTCAAATTCAAGAAATATTAAAAAGCCCTAACTCTACCCATTTCGCTAATTTTCTACCTATTTTCACATGTTTAGGCCTAGGAATTCAAATGATATTAAGAAGACGAGTTAAGCAACACTTACCCAAGAAACTTTGGTGAATAAATGCTCCAAGAATCGTTCAAAAGCTTTGGGGAAGGGAGGGTTTGTGAAAAATGGGAAATTTCCCATAAGTGTTCTGTTTTGGAACTTTTAAAGGACTGGGCGAAATTGCCCTTCGCATTCACGACAGGGGGGTCACGTTCGCGAAGGGTAGGACTGAAAAGGCATCGCGTTCGTGAGTGAAGGAGGGCAAACGTGAAGAGAAAAATGCTGGGGGTCCAAAATTTGGCATACGCGAATGCGTGAGGCATTATGCAAACGCGATGGAAGAGGAGTGCAAAGCTTCGCAAACGCGAGAGCTTACATGCGAACGCGAAGAAGAAAATGAGGCTAGGCCCTCAGAGTAAAATAACACTACGTGTTCGCGATGGCAGGGATATGAACGCGAAGGAGGAACAAGAGGGGGAAGCTAAGGCATCGCGAACGCGGAAGAATGGGCGCGAACGCGAAGAAGGAATGGTCTGTGCAAAAATTACAGATTTTCTACAATTTTTATATGTCCAAAACCACCCCGACACCTATCCGAAACTCACCTTAGCCCTCGGGGCTCCAAACCAAACATGCACACTGACTCAAAAATATCCTACAAACTTAAATGTGTGATCGAATCGCCAAAATAACACCAAAAACAATGAATTAAGCCTTAAAATCCATAATTTCCTTCAATTTTCATAAAACTTGAAATTATTTATTTTAAGTCCGAAACACGTCAAACGACATCCGTTTTCAACCAAACTTTACAGAAAGCTTTTAAACCACATATAAGACCCGTACCGGGCACCATAACCAAAATACGGACCCGATACCATCACTTTTTAATAAATTTTCATTTTCATTTTCCTTAAATATTTTCAGAAAACAATTTTACTCAAAAATTCATTTTTCGGGTCTGGGACCTCGAAATTCAACCCCGGGCATACGCCCAAGTCCCATATTTTCCTACGGACCTTCCAGGTCCGTCAAATTACGGGTCCGGATCCGTTTACCAAAAACATTGACCGATGTCAAATTTATTCATTTTAATATCAAAACTTAGCAAATTTCTCAAAATTTCACATTTGAGCTTCCAAGTACGTGCACGGACTGTGCACGTAAATCAAGGCAACTATAAATGAGATTTTCAAGGCCTCAGAAGCTCGGAATGGATAAGAAAACAAATGATGACCCCTTTGGTTGTCACATAACACAACCTACCTATGCCTGATCCCTAAATGTACAAATGCTACAATCCTAAAGAACTTCAGACTTATAGGACTTTGCAATACAATGTACAAGCTGATTACAAAAATCATTGTAAATAGAATCAAACATGTTATGTCATATATCATTGGTCCAAGCCAAGCTAGTTTCCTATCTAATAGAAGGGCTAGTGACAATGCCATCATTGTGCAAGAGTACATCAGCCATTTCAAACAAATGAAAGGGAAAAATTCTAACTGATCCTTAAAATTGATCTGGAAAAGACTGTAGACAGATTTTAATGGTCTTTCATTAGGGATAACCCAGTATCCTTTGGTTTCCCTGATAATATTTCCAACCTTATTCTTTTCTGTATAACCATCAGCTCTATCTTTGACTTGGTTAATGGGGAAAAGACTAATTTTTTCTACTCTAGTAGGGGCATTGGGCAGGGAGATCCTATGCCACCCTGCATGTTTATCGTGTGTATAGAAAGGCTCTTCAGGAGCATTTAGGTTGTGCTGGCTGGTAGCTAGTTATCCTTTAAAATCAATAACACATGGCCCAAAATCTCCCACTTCTTCTTTGATTATGATCTAACCCTTTTTTCAAGAGCAAACACTAATAATTGTGCCACCATACTGGAAACACTGCATGAGTTCAATTGTAAATCATGCCAAAGTGTTAACACCCTTAAATCCAAAGTAATTTTCTCTTCAAACTCCCACCGAATATATGGATAGATTAGCCAGTTGCATGGCTATCAGGGCTAGGAAATCCTTTGGTAAGTACCTAGGTTTTCTTATTTTCCATAAGAGGCCTACCAATAGGGATTTTCAATTCATCGTTGATAGTATGCAGATTAAGCTAGCAGGCTGAAAACTCCACTGTTTGAACATGGCTAGGAGAACCACTCTAGCTAAGTCCTCACTAAGGTGCACCCCCAGCTATGTCATGCAATATGTAAAGCTACCAACCTAGGCGTGCAACCACATTAATAGGATTCAAAGAAATTCCAATTGGGGTACCGCTGCCATTAGGAAAAAAATCCACTTAGTAGGGCAGGAAACTGTTTGTAGACCTAAAAGGGAAGGATGCTTTGATATGCGTAGAACTGAGCGTAGGAATACTGCTACTTATGCATGGCTTACATGGAGAATGTATAATAACCCAAATGCCTAGTGGGATAGAGTTCTTTTTCATAAGAATTGTACTAGCAGGCACCTCACTAGACACATAGCTTTTAGGACTTGTCAGAGTGTCAGGAATGAGTGGATCGTATGTAGTAAAGCTGCTAGGCGTATAGTTCATAGTGGGGATAGAGTCAATCTCTATAATGGTAGATGGATTCAAAACCTTAGAACCCTTGTTAGTGGTCACTTGAACATGAGAGAAGATAACCTAAGGGCGTCTTATTGTTTCTCAAATGGCCAATGGAACTTCAATAACTTGTCTTTCAGCTTACCTGATAGTGTAGTGAACACCATCCACTCCACCGTCATCCATGCCAACTCTGGAAAAATAGACAATATGGTATGGAACCAAACTTGGAGTGAGTTTTTCTCCACTAAATCTGCTTACACCTTAATTGAAGGCTCAAAATATCAACAGATGAACAACCAAAGGATATATTCAACTGGATATGGACACAAAAGCTTCCCAATAAAATCAAATTTTTTCTATGGCTTGTGATCCAAGGTAGACTACTTGATAGTCAACACCTCCACTACATGGGAATTAACTTAAGCCTAATGTATTTGTTTGGAATAAAGAGGAGGAAACAATAAGGCACATCCTCATCACCGGTGATAATGCTAAACACGTTTGGGACAACCTTTCTTTCCAAACTCATACCAGCTTTAATATTCAAAATATAGTTACAGGCCAACATCAGTAGGTATGCATCCTCAATAAGGTAAACCAGCAGCAATTCAACAACCTTCTAAAATGGGGGCAACTGCTCCCTTTCTGCCTTTGGCAATATGGATCACTAGGAATAGTAGTTGTTTTAATAATAGGAGAGAGACTATTTCTACAAGCATGCAATAGCTAAACCAGTAGAGTTCATACATGTTGCAGGTGGATGCCAAGTAAAAACCCAAGAACATGTGATAGGAGTCAAATGACATCCACCAAGGAGGGGTTTATATAAGCTAAATACAAATGGTGCGACCTACCAAAAACAGAACATGAGGTATGTTAGGAGTAGAGAGGAACCACAATGGGGATTATCTAATGGGATTCATGGGAAAATTACTTGCACTAATAAAATCCACTTAGAGCTAATAGCTTTTATACAGGGTCTAAAGATGGCAGTATCAAACAGTTTCTTCCCCTTGAAAGTTAACTTAGAATCAATAGAGGTAATCCACAACATTAACAAAGGCCATCTGTTCTATGAATGCAGGTCACTGCTAGCAGCATTTGAGCATCCACCAGTAAGGCATGTCTACATACAGTAGGGATGGGTATATATCGAGTATAATCGATAACCCAAATCGATGAATTGCTAATGGGTTATCGATAGGGAAAATTTCACATAACAACAATTGGCCCAAAAATAGTAGGCTAACATTCAATATCCAACACCAATAGGTTCGCAAAATTGCTATTTATTTTTAAAAAAGATTGCTCAAGCTTTTAAGTTAATTTTCGAATTAGTAATCGTGGCTCATATATTAGTTCAACAAACCAAATTTATTTGGGTTGTGAAAATTAGATTTTTAACAAGTTTAAGTATGTGGGTTTAAATTTCGACTTTGATTTTGTGATAAATTTGGAGTGGGTATTATTTAGACTTGTTAGAAATAGTAAGATTTGAAGTTATTTAATGGAGATTTGGGCTAGTTTTGAACAAGAATTGCAACTAAAAATCGTGGAATAAGTTCGTCTACGTTGCTTGTATAAAGGTGTATAAGATGTGTTTATACACTCATATATACTATTATACAAGATTATACATAATTATAAAAATAACTAACTCCGTCTTCTTCCTTGCGGCTTTTCTGAAATTTAACTCAAATTTTGCTCACATCTATCTACTCCAAATCGCTTCAAATGTAAATTTTTAACTCCTTTTGATATTTTCAATCAATTGGAATAACACTCAATCCAAAAAACTAACAAACTCAAAAAATTACATTTTCAAAAGCAAAGCTTTGTGGTGTTCAATGGTGGCCTTCTACTATTCAATTATTTTACACTACAACTAGGGGACATAGTGGGCAACAGTAATGACGGATGGATCCTTGAAGCATATGTAAAAGATGTGAGAAGAAAAAAAAGAGTGAAAGCAATGGTTGTGAGAAAACAGATTTAACTCCATAGCTTTTAGAAGTAATGGATGTAAGTAGAAGTATTCATAAAAATCCGAAAAACTGAACCAAGCCAAAAATCAAACCAAATCGACCAAAAAACCGATACTTTTTTGTTTGGTTTGGTTTGGTTTTGGTTTTGAATTTTAAAAACCAATCAAATTTGGTTTGGTTTTGGTTTTAATCAAAAAATAATCGAAAAAAACCAAACCAAACCGATTATAGGAGTAACTATTTCAAATTTATTATTACACCTATATATATGTATATTCTTATATAAAGTTTCAAAATTTTTATGGTGATTTTAATCGTTTGCACTTTTGGTACATTTTTTTACCTTTATATTCTAGTTTGATTGGTAGTTTTCTTTTGATAAGTGTAAGAATCCATCATGTTAAAAAAATATGTTTTAAATTGAGTCCTCAAATTATATTTGATTCAATTATCATCAATATATTTTAGTAAATAATAGATTTCCTAAATGGCAACTGATTTGATAGTCTTACGTTGAAAATGTGATCGCCGAAATATGTGTTTGGTAGTGTATATCTTATATTTAAGAAAAATCAACAAATAACCGAAATATCCGAAAAATCGATATAAACCGAATCTAGAAAAACTGACTTAATTGGTTTGGTTTGGTTCTAATATTTGAAAAACCGACTTACTTAGTTTGGTTTATTTTTAGGAAAAAATCGATCCAAACCGAACCATGAACACCCCTAGATGTAAGAACACATATTTTAAATTTGCAAGAGCTAGTGTTTTCAAAATATGTACAATATGGGCTAGATCGGATAAAACTTAAAAATACGGGCCATTTTTTGTTATAGTGTGAAGTCATGTGTATTTTCTTGTAATTCTTTCTTATCGATAACGAGCTATTGGATAAATAGTTCGATAACGGTTTAATTCTATTTGACTATTGTATTATCGGTTCGGGTCTCGATGTGTCAATTTTTTAACGGTTTAACCGATAGCTGAATAAGCATTAACAAAATTAGTATTCTACCCACTAAGTATATAAAGCCACCGTATGGCTTCATTATAGCATTCTCTCATTCTCTTTATTCTCTTGACAGTTACTCTTCGTCTTCAGACCTTAATCCTTTGAGTAAGTTTTACACTTTTCTGAATTCTCTTCTTAATTCTTTAGTTATGATTTTTAGTTTTAAGCTTTAAAGAATCTGTAGTATTTGCAAGATTAGGATTTTATATTTTCCTATGAATTATGCCCGCCAGCAGTGAGATAGTTAGTAAGATTATGTTGTGGAATATCTTATTCCTTACTCCTAGTAAATTATAAATTTGAAAATTGAAATAATTCATTGGGATTTTTAAATGCAAAGAAAGTTTTCTTTTTTAAAGTTGAAATTTAGTACCTCTTTCTTAATAGCGAAAATTCAGTTCCTTTTTCTTAACAGTATCATCATGATTTCTTTAATAAAAAAATGAATTTTTTGGATATTTTTTATTCTTATTCGGTAAACCGATAAGTGAACCAATAAGGATCGATAATCGACTAACCGATACTCGATAACTGATATCTTATCGGTTCGTTTATCGGTTTAGCATATTTATAAACTGATAATTGATATGCCAAACTGATAACATTCACAACCAAACCGAACCGACCAATGCCCACCCCTAACTTAGAGGCAAATAGGGTGGCGAACAAGCTGGCAAAGGCATCAGTGAAGCGGTCAGGAACAAGAATCAACCTTTAGGTGGTTCCTCCGATTTTTATTAATAAAATATTAAGGACAGACACTCTAGGAACTATTTTTGAAAAAATAAAATAGAGGATTGTGATACTACCAATGTAACAATAGACCACTCTTTGCTGCTGGACATGGATTAATAAAGGAAGAAACTGTAGGACATAAGTAACTAATCATGAGTTATTATGTTCAACTTAAAAAGAAATTTTAGTTATAATTTCGTTACTTTAAATCCATAAGTCATTATGTTTCATTTTTAGTAAGCAATTTCATGTACGCATCACTACCAACACCGCATCTTTAAATTCTACTAAGCTTATTAGGAAGAAATGCACTGACAAGTAGTTATTTTTTCGTGACTAAACACAAGGAGGTTCTTTTTTCCAATTATAATGGATGCGATTTTTTAAATGGAGAATTACATTTCCTGTCACTTGGCCCAACATCCTATCAGAAAATGGCCCATATTTGAAGCGCTTACCCAGTGCAGCTTAGGTTGTACTTACTTGTTACCAGGTAGCCCACCCCCTTTTTCTTCGTTTCCATTTTTACTTCGTTCTTCTTCTTCTTCTTCCCATGTCAGCCTTTACACTACAAAATTTCTCTAGTATTGTTATTCTCCTTCAATTATTTTCCGGATTCCAATAGTAAACTAAATATTTGAAAAATAAAAGTCACCATTACAGGTGGGTTGAAGATGCGATTTCGAAATTGAGTTTTCCTTAGTTGTTTGGAAAGGGTGTCCCAATTGATTGGAATGATCAAGATGACTTCAAAACTTAAATTTCAAGTGATATGGAGTAGATTTAAGCTATATTTGAGTTAAATTTCAGAGGATGCCTAAGGAAGAAAAAGAACACGTGAAGCTCCATTGATAGGTATCACGACCCCAAACCCCGGTCGTGATGGCGCTCAACATATTGCTAGGCAAGACGGGCCAATTATCAACCACAACCCATTTCCTTATAAAATTCATTATCAACTAACATAGTTAAATTACCAATTTAACATAATAATGGTCTAAAACAACAGGTTAGATATGCGGAAGTCAAGATATAATTCTATTATACAGCCCACACTGATCTGGTGTCACACGTCAAGAGACTCTTATACAAGTTCAACAACCTACTACATAGGCAGTCTAGGAAATGCGGAAAATAATAGAATAGAAGGGAGAAATCAGGGTTGCGAATGCCATGCAGCTACCTCGATAACCCCGACAAGTGCTGATAAACGGGAAAGCTCTCACTCAGCCTCTGGAACACCTGGATATGCACGCAAGGTGCAGGGAGTAATGTGAGTAATCCGACCCAGTGAGTAATAAGCATAAATAATGACTGAGAATAAGAAAATACGTGTACACAAGGTAATCTATAATGCAGCAGTTAAACAAGTAATATGAAAGCAGTAAACCAGTGAAAAGCATAATGAGATACTTCTACAACAGGTAAGCAATTAATTGATAGACAGATAAAGAAAGTGAACACATAGAACAGTACCAGCCCCTCGGGTTCACTCTTAAAACAACATCAGCCCCTCGGGCTCACTCTCAGAGCACAATGAGTACCTGCACGCACTGGGAGTGTACAGACTCCGGAGGGGCCCCTTACGGCCTAAGCGCAATATCAAGCCATCTCATGGTATCAAATATAGGCCCTCGGCCTCATATCACTCAAGACACCTCGTGGTGTATATAGGTATCTCAGTCCCTCGGCCTTATATCAATATCAGTGTATCCTCACGTCTGGCCCTCGGCCATACTCAATCCAAAAATCACATAAGCCCCTTAGGAATTAGTAAAACAGTAGTTCTCATCCCAAAATATTATTTAAAATATCATTTAAGTCTAGAAAACTGAGTAAAAAGTGGCTGAGTTGTAAAATAGTGGAAAACATCACGACTGGGTTTAAGTAATGAGTCAAAACAGTGAGTAAATAGTGATAAAAATCCCCTAACGATTCAAATAGTTGGCACGAAGCCCAAATATGACAATCAGTCCAAATCATGATGATAACAAATAAGTTTAAGTCAAATACGCGATAAAATCATCAATTGGGAAGGACCAAATCACAATACCCAATAGTAATCGACCCCACGCTCATCATCGAGCGCGTGTCTCACCTCAATATAGCACTTCGATGTGCAATCCGGGTTTTCAAACACTCAGGACGTCATTTACAATCATTACTCACCTCGAACCGGCTAAAGCTCTAGCTCGCAACGCCTTAGCCCCTCGAATCGGCCTCCACGCAGGTTGAATCTATCCAAAACCAGAATGAATATGTCACGATATGCTAAGGGAACAAAGCCCAAGCGAAAATAATCCAAAAATTTGAAAAATCCCAAAATTAGCAAAACCTGAGCCCCGGGCCCACTTTTCAAAACTCAAAAATTTTCACATCAACGGGTTCCTTATCCTCCCACGAGTTCATACATATCAAAAATCTCAAATCCGACCTCAAATGGTCCTTCAAATCCCAATTCAAAAGTTCAAAATCCCAAGCATTAGTTCTTCCATTTTTAGCTTAAGTTCCATGAATTTCTAGGTCGATTTCATAATAGAATCACGTTTTATGCTCAAAACTCTTACCTCAAATTCTCCTTGAATCCCTCTTTAATCACCTTAAAAAAGCTCTAAAAAAGATCAAATATGGAGTAAAATGACCCAAAATCGCGGATGAAATAACTTAAAAGCTTTCTGCCCAACTCTGATCTTCCTTCATCGCGTTCGCGACCTCAGCCCCGCGATCGCGAAGCACACTTTTTAATTTCCCAAAATCAACCCTATGTGAATGCGACCTACTCCCTGTGAACACGATGCACCAGCCACATACACCTACACGAACGCGACCCCACATACGCGAACGTGAAGAGCAACTGCTCCTGGACCTCAATCCTTATACGCGAACGGAGGCCTCCTCATGCGAACGCGAAGCACAAACTCCTAACCTTCCGCGAACACAAGCACTTAAACGCGAATGCGAAGGTCTAAATCCTGGCCTTCCAAAATTCTTTTATGCGATCGCGATGTACCCCACACGATCGCAAAAGCGTAATTGTCTGCAATACCTGAATAAAACATTTGCATCTTCTAAATACCAAAAATGGTCCGATTGACCACCCGAGGCCCCCGGAACCTCAACCAAAAGCACCAACACATCCTAAAACCTCATTCAAACATGTTCCAATCATCCAAACACCTCAAACAACATCAAATCCACTATTTCACATCGAATTCAAGCCTAAGTTTTATAAAAGCTTCAGAAATATGCTTTCGATCAAAAACCCAACCAAACCACATCCGAATGGCTTGAAATTTTGCATACACATCCCAAATGACATAACAAAGCTACTGCAACTCTCGGAATTCCATTCCGACACCTGGATCAAAATCTCACCTATCAACCGAAAATCGCCAAAATATCAACTTCGCCAATTCAAGCCTAATGCTACTCCGGACCTCCAAAACCCATTCCAATCACGCTCCTAAGTCACAAATCACCTCCCGAAGCTAACCGAACCATCGAAAATCACTTTCGATCCCTCTAACACATAAGTCAACATCCGGTTGACTTTTCTAAGTTAAACCTTCTTAAAAGAGACTAAGTGTCTCGTATTCTTACCAAATCCACTCCAAACGCAAACTAATCAACTTGATCACATAAAACACGTGTGTGCGAAACATAAAGAAGAAGAAATGGGGGAAATGGAGTGGTAACTCATGAGACGACTGGTCGGGTCGTCACATACTCCCCAACTTAAACAAACGTTCATCCTCGAACGAGTCAAGAAACATACCTGAAGCCTCAAACATGTGAGAATATCCGCTCCGCATCTCCCGCTCGGTCTCCCAGGTAGCCTTCTCTACGGGCCGACCTCTCCACTGCACCTTCACTGAAGCTATATCCTTTGACCTCAACTTCCAAACCTGACGCTCCAAAATAGTTGCTGGCTCTACATCATAAGTCAAATCACCCTCCAACTGAATCGTGTTGAAATCCAGAACATGGGAGGGGTCCCCAATATACTTTCGGAGCATAAAAACATGGAAAACTGGATGCACACTCAACAAGCTGGGTGGCAAAAGCTCATAATCCACCTCCCCAATCCTCCAAAATACCTCAAAAGGCCTAATGAATCGCGGACTCAACTTTCCTTTCTTTTCGAATCTCATAACGCCCTTCGTGGGCGAAACCTTCAACATAACCTTCTCACCAACCATATAGGACACATCTCGAACCTTCCGGTCCGTATAACTCTTATGCCTCGACTGCACTGTACGAAATCTCGCCTGAATTACCTTCACTTTATCTAAAGCATCCTGAACCAAATTTGTCCCCAATAGCATAGCCTCACGGAGCTCGAACCAACCAACTTGAGATCTACGCCGCCTCCCGTACAAAGCCTCATATAGAGCCATCTGAATACTCGACTGGTAGCTGTTGTTGTAGGCAAACTCTAAAAGCGGTAAAAACCGATCCCATGACCCTCCGAAATCAATAACATAGGCACATAGCATATCCTCCAATATTTGAATGGTGCGCTCGGACTGCCCGTCCGTCTAAGGGTGAAAAGTTGTGCTCAACTGCACCTGGGTACCTAACTCTCGCTGAACAAACTTCCAAAACTGGGAAGTGAACTGAGTGCTCCGATCCGATATGATGGAAAATGGGACACCATGCAATCGAACAATCTCCCGAATATATATCTCTACCAGCCGCTGTGAAGAATAAGTAGTACAGATAGGAATGAAGTGTGCGTACTTGGTCAGCCTGTCTACAATTACCCAAATAGAATCAAACTTCTTCAAAGTCCGAGGAAGTCCACCAACAAAATCCATAGTGATCCTCTCCCACTTTCACTCAAGGATAACCATCTGCTGAAGCAAGCCACCCGATCTTTGATGCTCATATTTCACCTGCTGACAATTGAGACACCAAGCTACAAACCCCACAATATCTTTCTTCATTCTCCGCCACCAGTAATGTTGTCTAAGATCCTGATACATCTTCGCGGTACCCGGATGAATGGAATACCGCGAGCTATGGGCCTCCTCCAATATCAACTCCCGAAGCCCATCCATATTGGGCACGCAAATTCAGCCCCGCATCCTCAACACCCCATCATTACCGATGGTCACATCTCTGGCATCATCATGCTAAACTCTGTCCCTAAGCACAAGAAAATGCAGATCATCATACTAGCATTATCTGATGCGATCATATATGAGAAACCACACACGCCAACACCCGACTGGGCTCTGAAATATCTAACCTTACAAACCAATTGGCCAAAGCCTGAACATCAACCGTAAGAGGTCTCTCCCCAGCTGGAATATATGTCAAACTCCACATACTCAATGCCTTTCGGCTCAAAGCATCGGCCACCACATTGGCCTTTCCTGGATGGTACAATATAGTGATATCATAATCCTTAAGCAACTCCAACCATCTCTGTTGTCTCAAATTAAGATCCTTTTTCTTGAACAAATGCTGAAGACTGTGATGATTAGTGAATACCTTACAAGACATGCCATACAAGTAATGCCTCCAAATCTTTAATGCATAAACTATGGCAGCCAACTCCAAATCATGAATGGAGTAGTTCTTCTCGTGGGGCTTCAACTGACGAGAAGCATAAGCAATAACTCTACCCTCCTGCATCAACACATAACCAATCCCTACTCTCGAAGCATCACAATACACGGTATATGAACCCGAAGCTGATGGCAAAACCAACACTGGAGCAGTGGTCAAAGCTGTCTTGAGCTTCTGAAAGCTCTCCTCACGCTCGTCCGACCATACAAATGGAACATCCTTCTGATTCAACTTGGTCAAGGGCAATGCTATAGATGAGAATCCCTGAATAAATCGGCGATAATAGCCTGCCAAACCAAGAAAATTACGAATCTTAGTAGCTGAGGACAGTCTGGGCCAACTCTGCACTGCCTCTATCTTCTTTGGATCAATGTGAATCCCCTCACTGGACACCACGTGTCCCAAAAATACCACTGACCTGAGCCAAAACTTACACTTGGAGAACTTTGCATAAAGCTTCTCATCCCTCAATCTCTACAACACAAGCCTCAAATGCTCCACGTGCTCCTCCTGACTACACGAATATACCAGAATATCATCAATGAAGACTATAACAAACGAATCAAGATAAGGCCAGAACACGTTATTCATTAGATGCATGAACGCTATTGGGGTATTGGTCAGCCTAAAAGACATAACCAGGAACTCATAGTGACCATATCTGGTCCTGAAGGCTATCTTGAGAATATCTGAAACCCTGATCTTCAACTGGCGATAACCCGAACGGAGATCAATGTTGGAGAACACCCTCGCTCTCTGAAGCTGGTCAAATAAATCATCAATGCGAGGCAGAGGATACTTGTTCTTAATTTTTACCTTGTGCAATTGCCTATAATCGATGCACATTCTCATAGTGCCATCCTTCTTCTTCAAAAACAGAACCAGCGCACCCCAAGGTGACACACTAGGTTGGATGAACCCCTTATCTAGGAGTTCCTGAAGTTGCTCCTTTAACTCCTTCAACTCTGCTGGTGCCATACGATATGGCGGAATAGAAATGGTCTGAGTGCCCGGCACCAGGTCAATACCAAAATCAATATCCCTGTCCGGTGGCATGCCCGGCAGGTCTACAGGAAATACATTAAAGAAATCCCTCACAACTGGGATAGAATCAATACTAGGAGCCTCAGCTCCAACATCCCTCACGAAGGCAAGATACGAGAGACAACGCTTCCCAACCATACGCTGGGCTTTCAAGAAAGAGATCGCTCTACTAGGATAATAATCAGGCATACCACGCCACTCGATTAGCGGCGCACCCAGCATAGCCAAAGTAAATGTCTTAGCATGACAGTCTAGAATAGCACAACACAGAGATAACCAATCCATGCCCAAAATGACATCTAAATCTATCATACTCAGTAACAAAAGATCAACTCGGGTCTCCAGACCCCCAATAATCACCACACATGATCGGTACACGTTGTATACAACAATAGTATCGCCCACCGCCTGGCCTACGCCTGATCAACCTCCCCCTCTAGGGCTACCCCTGGCTGCCAGACCTCTACTCCTAGTTGGCTGGGCGGGTGGTAAATTAACTAAAGCAGAAGTCAAGGGTTGAACCCTCTGCTGAGACGAGCTAGCAGCACAGCGAGAACACTACCTCCACATATACCCAAACTCTCCACACTCAAAATAACTCCCAGGTGCTGGAGAAGGAGACTGAAGGGAACCCCTCGCACCGGAGTGACTAGCAGATGCACTCGGCGTGGAAGAACCCTGAGCCGATGGGGCACAAGATGAACTCTGAGCTGGGAGGGCGCTGAGTGAAGACTGACCATGCTGAGACCCATGATAACCATGACCTGAAGATGCCCCACGATACTCTGGGCGAGCTGACTGAGCGAGCCTGAACGAATGGCCTCTACCATGCTGAAACTGGCCCCTCGAAGGAGCACCACTATAGATGCCAGATCCTCGAGGCTTCTTGACCTCCCTCTCCTCTCGCTCCTGACAGCGAACCGTCTCAATCTCGCGAGTTATATCAACCACCTCCTAAAATGTAGCACCCATCACTCTCTCTCTGTTCATAAGAATACGGAGATGATAATTAAGTCCATCAACAAATCTCCCGATCCTCTCACGATCCGTCAGAACCATCCAGATGGCATGATGAGCCAACTCAGAAAACCTCCTCTTATACTGGGACATTGTCATATCCCCCTGTCTTAACCACTCGAACTGCTTATGCAGCTCCTTCATGTGGGACTGCGGCACATACTTTGCCAAGAAGAGAGTGGAGAACTGCTGCCAAGTAAGAGGTGCTGCACGACAGGCCTACGCCTCTTAAAATCTTCCCACAAAGTGAAGGCAGCCCCGGAGAACTGAAAGGTGGTAAATGCCACACCACTAGACACAAGAATCCCTATTGTACGGAGCATCCGCTGAAACTTATCCAGCAAAACCTGGGCATCCTCGCCCTCAGCACCACTGAATGATGGAGGCTGGAGTCTACCAAACCTCATAAGACAACGCTGCTCATCGTCTGGCATAACTGGTACCAGGAACTCCTGAGCTGATGCAACCGGCTGGGCTGGAGGTGCCTCCGGCATCTGTAGTCCCTGCTCAGGTGTGCGAGCAGCGGGGGTCCGATTGCCTCCCCCGGCCTATAAAGTAGCTGCTACGATAGTGGCTGAAACTGCCTGAGCTAGGCCAGTGAAAACCGATAAGATCTGTGCCAAGGCCTCATGAAGACTCGGGATCACGATGGGCACAGTTGGTGCCTGAACTGGTGCTGCTGGAGCATCCATAGATGGAGCCTGATCTTGAGCTGGGGCAGTTGGTGGATCAACAAGTGTTGCCATCGCTGCTCTGCCTCTGCCTCTTCCACGACCACGACTGCATCCACAGCCTCTAGTGGTCTCAGTGGGTAGCACAGGTGGTCGTCCACCTCGTCCGGTAACTCGCGTCTTCACCATCTGTGAGAGAATAGAATAACAAAATTTTAGTACTTGGATCAACAAGTTCGCACGACAAGAATTTCAAGAATATGAAGTTTTTCCTAAAGGTTCTGCAACCTCTCAAGGATAAATACAGACATCTCCGTACCGATCTGTGAGACTCTAATAAACCGGCTCATGACTTGCGAGACCTATGTAACCTAGGCTCTGATACCAACTTCTCAGGACCCCAAACCCCGGTCGTGATGGCACCCAACACATTGCTAGACAAGCTAGACCAATTACCAGCCACAACCCATTTTCTTATAAAATTCATTATCAACTAACATAGTTTAATTACCAATTTAACATAATAAAGGTCTAAAACAGCAGGTTAGATATGTGGAAGTAAAGATATAATACTACTACACAGCACACACTGATTTGGTGTCACAAGTAAAGAGCTTCTAATACAAGTTCAACAACCTACTACATAGACAGTCTAGGAAATGCGGAAAACAATAGAATAGAAGGGAGAAATCAGGGTTGAAGATGCCATGTAGCTACTTAAATAACCCCAGCAAGTGTTGATCAACGGGAAAGCTCTCACTTAGCCCCTGGAACACCTGGATCTGCACGCAAGGTGCAGGGAGTAATGTGAGTACTCCGATCAAGTGAGTAATAAGCATAAATAATGACCCAAAATAAGAAAACACGTGTACACAAGGTAATATGTAATGCAGCAGTTAAACAAGTAATATGAAAGTAGTAAACCAGTGAAAAGCAGAATGAGATACTTCTACAACAGGTAAGCAGTTAATTGACAGACAGATAAAGAAAGTGAACACATAGAATAGTTACCAGCCCCTCGGGCTCACTCTTAGAGCAACATCAGCCCCTTGGGCTCACTCTCAGATCACAATGGGTCCCTGCGCTCACTGGGGGTGTGCAGACTCCGGAGGGGCCCCTTACAGCCCAAGCGCAATATCAAGCCATCTCGTGGCATCAAATCTGGGCCATTAGGCTCATATCACTCAAGCCACCTCGTGGCGTACATAGGTATCTCAGGCCCTCGACCTCATATCAGTATCAGTGTATCCTCACATCTGTCCCTCGGTCATACTCAGTCCAGAAATCAAATAAGCCCCTCAGACATTAGTAAAATAGTAGTTCTCAGCCCAAAACATTATTTAAAATATCATTTAAGTCTCAAAAATCGAGTAAAAGTGGTTGAGTTATAAAATAGTGGAAAATAGCACAACTGAGTTTAAGTAATAAGTCAAAACAGTGAGTAAATAGTGATAAAAATCCCCGAAGGGTTCAAATAGTAGGTACGAAGTCCAAATATGATAATTAGTCCAAATCATGACGATAACAAATAAGTTTCAGTCAAATACGTGGTAAAATCATCAATCGGGACGAACTAAGTCACAATCCCCAATAGTAATCGACCCCATGCTCATCATCAAGCGCATGTCTCACCTCAATATAGCACTACAATGTGCAATCCGGGTTTTCAAACTCTCAGGACGTCATTTACAATTATCACCCACCTCGAACCGGGTAAAGCTCTAGCTTGCGATGCCATTTCCCCTTAAATCGGCCTCCACGCGCGTCGAATCTATCCAAAACTAGAATGAATACGTCACAATATGCTAAGGGAACAAAGCCCTAGCAAAAATAATCGAAAAATATTAAAAATTCTAAAATTAGCAAAACCCGAGCCCCGGTCCCATTTATCAAAACTCAAAAAATTTCACATCAACGGGTTCCTTATCCTCCCACAAGTTCATACATATCAAAAGTTCTCAAATCCGACCTCAAATGGTCCTTCAAATCCCAATTCAAAAGTTCAAAATCCCAAGCCATAGTTCTTCTATTTTTAGCTTAAGTTCCATGAATATCTAGGTCGACTTCACAATAGAAACACGTTTTATGCTCAAAAATCTTACCTAAAATAAATTCTCCTTGAATCCCTCTTTAATCACCTTCAAAAAGCTCTCAAAATAATCAACTATGGAGTAAAAATAACCCAAAATCGCGGATGAAATAACTTAAAAGCTTTTTGCCCTGCTCTGAACTTCCTTCATCGCGTTCACGACCTCAGCCCCGCGATCATAAAGCACACTTTTTAATTTCCCAAAATCAACCCTATGCGAATGCGACTTACTCCCTGTGAACGCGATGCACCATCCTTATACACCTACGCGAACGCGACCCCACATACGCGAACGCGAAGAGCAACAGCTCCTGGATCTCAATCCTTATACGCGAACGGGGGCCTCCTCATACGAACGCGAAGCACAAACTCCTAACCTTCTGCGAACACGAGTACTCAAATGCGAACGTGAAGGTCTAAATCCTGGCCTTCCAAAATTCTTCTATGCGATCGCGATGTACCCCATGCGATCGCGAAAGCGTAATTGTCTGCAATACCTGAATAAAAAATCTGCAACTTCTAAATACCAAAAATGGTCTGATTGACCACCCGAGGCCCCCGGTACCTCAACCAAAAGCACCAACACATCCTAAAACCACATTCAAACTTTTTCCAATCATCAAAACACCTCAAACAACATCAAATCCACTAATTCACATCGAATTCAAACCTAAGTTTTCTAAAAACTTTAAAAATACGCTTTCGATCAAAAACCCAACCAAACCACGACTGAATGGCCTGAAATGTTGCATACACATCCCAAATGACATAGCGAAGCTATTGCAACTCTCGGAATTCCATTCCGACACCTGGATCAAAATCTCACCTATCAACCGAAAATCGTCAAAATATTAACTTCGCCAATTCAAGCCTAATGCTACTCCGTACCTCCAAAACTCATTTCGATCATGCTCCTAAGTCAAAAGTCACCTCTCGAAGCTAACCGAACCATCGGAAATCACTTTTGTGCCCTCTAATACATAAGTCAATATCCAGTTGACTTTTCCAACTTAAACCTTCTTAAAAGAGACTAAGTGTCTCATTTCTTACCAAATCCACTCCAAATGCAAACTAATCAACTTGATTACATAAAACATGGATAACAAAGCATAAATGGGGAAACGGAGCGGTAACTCATGAGACGACTTGCGGGGTCATCACAATAGGATTTATTTGTATAATAGTGTATAATATTATATAAATAGTGTATAATAGTGTATAAACACCACTTGTACACTATTATATGCAAGGTTGATATATTATTTATAGGTATTTGGTGAATTGCTCGCATTTTCTTCTTCTTTTTCTTCTCATTCATCTTCTTCTTCTTCTTCACATTCTTCTTATACACCTATATACATAGTGTATCAAGAATAATTTCACTCTGTAAGTATACATCTTTATACACTTTTATACAACTATATATATAATGTACCTCTTTGTATAAAACTGTATAACATTGTATAAAAATGTATAAGCATCTCTGACAAAATTTTTGTACGATTTTTACTTGCAATTCTTGTATAAAACTAGTCCAAATCTCCAGCAAATAACTTCAAGCATTGTATACAACCTACTTAGACTATTTCTAATAAGTTCAGACAATACCCACTCCAAAATTCTCACAAAAGCATAATCAAAATTTAACAAGATTAGCATTAAAGGAGATGGGATTTTAGGTTCTCGCATATGTTTTTGCGTTTTGTAGTTGTGATAGATATGTATAAACCTGAAGATATACAAAACCAAAAAAAATCAGAGAAGTAGTGGTTCTGGAAGAAGGCACGAATGATTGGGTATGGATGAAGGCACGAATGAGTGTTGACTGAATAGGGAACTGATTTTTATTTTCAGTTTTGTTTGCATATGATTTTTTTTATTATTAAATTAAATATTTATGGGTGAAAAATGAGGAGAGAGCTACAATAGGGGTAGGTAGGAATAAATGAGGTTGTTATAATTAGAGGGAATGTGAAAAGAAAAAATCTTATTGATATTTTGCTACACATTAGCAAATTTGTAACTGAGCTAAAATAGTGCAAGATCAACTTATGAAGTGAATTATTCTGTAATTTTGTCATTTTTAAACTCCATTGGAATTGATAAATTTATAAAAGCTAACATAGATTTCCTATGACAACATATTTTTTGAAGGTAACGTGAACAATTCGTAGATATATGAATGAGTTCGGAATTTTATCAAGATCTGATGCATTAGATCTGCAAATAACAACTCCATTGTTATCAGTTTACTATTAGCAACTTAAAAAAAGTTTACTAAAACTTTTATGTGGCCAAAAGACCTTAAACTCAAGCCTCATACTTTATAATTAAATTGAACTGATATTTCATCTCTTAGACCAAAAAGGGACTTAATTAGGGGTGTAAATGGTTCTGTTCGACCAGTTATTTTATAAAAAATTTACCATACCAATTTTTTAATTATTTCATTTTGTATAATCAAAATTAGACACTTTTTAAACTGTCTCAATCATCCCGGTTTCTCTTCGGTATCAATACAGTTCAGTTAAATTTTTGTATTTTTTAAAACATCATGCAAGAGCCACTAGCCGAAGTTAGAATGCGATAAATGTGTACTTGTATATGACTTATGCAAACTCTCTAGATATTTTTACTATTTGAAAAGTGATGATCAAAGAACATAAAAGATGTTCATAATAGAGATTCACCCAACTATTCTATGGTAGCATAAAACAAATTAAGCAAAAGACAAGAGAAATATAAATAATACAAATAGAAAGATACTAATTAAGCTTGAACTCAAGAATAGAGCTTATTAGAAGATTAATATCCAACAAGAGAAATCTAAATCATATGAGAGGAATAATATCCAATACCTTGTGGCTTGCTACTGAAAATCACAAGAATACCTAGCGGCTTGCTACTCAATGTAACGACCTCACCGGTCGTTTTGGGCCCTAACGCATCGTTCAGCAGACAAAGGCTATGAGCAGCTTCATTCTAGGTATTATGACTTAAACGTGTGATCGGAATTGAAATTCGGAAAGTTCAGAGTTGATTTGGAGAGATAATTCTCATTTCGAAAGCTTAAAGATGAAGGAATTAACCAAGATTTGGATTTTTGAGTAAATGGCCTCAGAATCGAGATCTAAAGGTCCCAGCAGGTTCGTATGATGATTTTGGACTTGGGCGCATGCCGGATCGAGTTTTGGAAGACCCGGAAACATTTCAGCACCTATTGTTGAAGTTAGTATTTTTGGAAGAATTTTATAAGATTGGGTTGAAGTGCATTTCAGTGTTATCGATGTCCGTTTAGAAATCTGAGTCTGTGAATAGCTCCGTACGGAGATTATGGTTTTGGGAGCGCGATCAGAAGTGAATTCGGAGGCCCGTGAGTCATTTTGGAGTCATTTGGCTAAAGATAGAAATTTGAAGATTTCTGGGAAGTTTGATCGAGAGTTGACTTTTTGATATCGGGGTCGGATTCCAATTTCGAAAGTTGGAGTAGGTCTGTAATGATGAATATCACTTGTGTGCAAAATTTGAGGTCAATTAGACGTGATTTGATAGGTTTAAACATCGAAAATAGAAGTTTGAAATTTTAAAGTTCATTAAGCTTTAATCGGAGTGCGATTCATGGTTTTAGCATTATTTGACATGATTTGAGGCTTCAAGTAGGTCTGTGTTATGTTATGGGACTGAGGTGTGTGATTGGACGGGGTCCTAGGGGCCTCGGGTGTGTTTTGGGTTGTATTGCGCTCTTATTTGATGTTTCAACATCGTTTTCTTTGGAAATAAAGGGGTACCACATTAAGCAAATGAGACCCACATTAAGTTTTTACTGAACCATTAGATCTGTATCATAATTACGGAGTCATAGCAAAAAGAATCATCGAATTTGGATATCGTATGAGGAAGTTATGCTTATTTTTGTGTCGGGAAAAACTGCTACTTCTGGTATGGTCGCATTGCGAACATGTCCATCGCAATTGCGATGTCCAGTTCGCAATTGTGAACTTTTTGTCGCAAATACGATCTTTTCCAGCCCTTCTTTGTTCGCAATTGTGAAGGCTTTCTTTGATTTTGCAAGGGTTTGCAATTGTGAACCCTAGATCGCAAATGCGACATCTGCAGCTTGATTTTAGCTGTGTAACTCGAGTTTTTGCTTCATTTTATCATATTTTGAACCCTAGATGTGAGAGTGGGCGATTTTTATAGTGGATTTTCATATCAAATCATTGGTTAAGTTCCTCTAACTAATTTTCAATTATATTTTGTGATTATGCCTTAGATTTAACATCAAAATTCATGAGAATCTAAAGGAAAAATTGGGGTTTTAAAGAAAAACCTAGAAATTGAGATTATTAGATTTTGACCACGATTTTGGGCATGGAATTGAGAATAAATTATTATATTTGAGTTCGTAAGGTCATGGGTAAACTTTATCTTTGGGAAATTTTGAAATCCGGATACGTGGGCCCGAGGGCAATTTTGTCAACTTTTCATTCGAGGCTAGAAATTATTATAAATTGGACCATAATGAGTAATTGAACATATATTAATGGGTTTATATCATTATTGGCTAGTTTTGGAGCATTTTTGCATCGATTTAAGTCTTCGAAAGGGCGTGGAATGCCGGTTATGGAACTTCGGAGCGAGGTGAGTCTCCTTTCTAACCTTGTAAGAGGGAATTGTCCTCATAGGTGAGTTAATTGGTTATGTGCTCCTATTTTTGGGGCTACGTATGCACGAGGTTACGGGAGTTCGTACGTAGCTACTATTATGCTATTGTCCGGGTAGTCTAGGACCAAAAAGCATATTGCACGTGGATTATCTGTAAACTTTTTGACATCTTGAATTTCTTAAATCCCAATGAATCAGTAAATGAATTCGAAGGACTAAACTTCATTTTTCTTAAATCATTAAAGGAAATTGGCTTTTATTAGAATAAACATTTTCCGATAAAAATCAATTGGTTGTTTGAGCATGTATTTCTATGTGTACATGCTTCGCATATATGATTCGCGAGCAGGGTATTTGTTTATTTATGTTGATCGTATCGCAAGCATGATGCGCGAGCAGGGTAATAGATGCATCTATGGACGTTTGACCCTCGGCAGTGCACGATTTACTTTTATATTGGATCGAGCCGTACATCCCACGGTGTTACTTGCGCATGTTTTGCTTAGCAATTTCTCTGAGTACTGCATTTCATATCTGCTTGAAATATTGGTGAATATCCATGATAATACGTGGGAAAGAACTGTTATTCCATGATTATTCGCATTAATAATATGTTAGTATTGGACCTCTAGTAAGTGTCAAAGTCGACCATCTCATCTCTACTTCTTCGAGATTAGAAGGGATACTCATTGAGTACACGTTATTTTCGTACTCATACTACACTTTTGTGCATTTTCGTTGCATAAGCACATGCATCTCTAGAGGCTTACTGGGCGTAGCAGTATGGTTGATATGAAGACTTAGGTGAGTTTCACTTCTCGAGGCGACCCGCAGCCAGCAGAGACTCCTTCAGTTTTCTGTAATTATTTTCTGTCCAATATTATATTCCGGATAAATGTTGTATTTTTATTTCCTTCTTAGTAAATGCTCATGCACTTGTGACACCGGGTTCTGGGATGGTTTTGAAATATTTTGTATTAGTTGCTTATTATTTAATTTGAATTGAAGCAGTTATCTTTTTATTTATGAAAAATAATTGAAGGAAAATCTTAGTTTCCAAGATTGTTAAAAATGAGAACTTCATCAACTAATTTGGTTGGCTTGCCTGACAGCAGTATCTGGCGCCATCGCGACCCTTGGTGGATTTTGGGTCGTGCCAACATGGTATCAGAGCACTAGGTTCCTAGGGTCTCACGAGTCATGAGCAAGTCTAGTATAGTCTCGTGGATTGGTACAGAGACATCTGCACGTATCCTTGGGAGGCTGCAGGACTATTAGGAGTACTTCCCTTCTTGATTCCTTATCGTGCGACTTGATCCTTGGGGGCGTATGCCTTTAATTCATTCCTACTCAATCTTACCCGATGCGAACCGCTTGTTATAAATCGAGAATTGAAGAACCGTAATGGTACTACAGATGTGATACGGGATGTTTCTCCAGGTATAGCTGATCAGATTATTATCGTCGCTTTGTAGAAGGATATTTTATTGTTTCAGCCTAGTAGCGGTACCTCTGAGGGCTCTGAGGCTAGGCACAAGTTGCCATGATGCTTATGAACTATTGTTCCGTAGTATTGATATGATGGTAGTACATTTTCCTACTTGTCGGGGCGGTAAATGACTTGATGGGAAGTTTACTCAGTGCATGATTTAGAGATTCAGTATTTTATTCCCGGCGAGGAAAAGGCAATCGGGCTGAGAGTGTTCAGGTTTGGGTTGATGGGGTAACGAGACTTGGTATTTGTGAGCATGGTGGAGTTTTTCTTCTATGATGAGGTGTCATTGTCCTTATTGAACGTACTAAGCTCGCCGGTGTTATGACCTTCTAAAATTTTCCTTTGGGGCAAGCTATTGTTAAATAGTATTGAAAATGCGATTGTCAAATATCACAGGTGCTGCAGTTCAGGATTGAATCGATGTTTCTAATGTCCACGGCTCGAGAAAGATGATCTTCAGAAAGGTTAAAGTTAGTAGCGATGGTGGGTACAAGTTCTACGAAGATAGATTTTATTAAGGCAACAATTGAGCAGCAAAGCATGAGAAAGACATGTGGGAAGTGTCAGGCAGTGGCTAAAATTTCTAGAAGGCTGAGTATAAGAGGCCAAGTTTGAGTAATCGACTAAAGGGGTGAGTTTCGCCAAAGTGGGAGAGTTTGGAGCGATTTGGGAATTTTAGTGATTGGTGGTTTGTGCCTACGGATTAATTTAAAGTATGGGCTATTACACGGCGGGAGATTTGATATAACAGGAAGGAGTTGCTTGAATAAAGAAGGATACAACATAACTTGAATTGGAAGAATGTTGCCGCACGTTTAATTGATGTCCATGAGGTGTGAATAGAGCTTGGACGCAGGATGGGTTATTGATGTCGTAGTGATTGTACCCCGTGCAGCAGCGTTGGGAGATGTCGAGGACTGATGTCCACATTTGGGTTATTCCTGTGAGTAGTTTAGCGGTCGCATGGTTGGCGAGGCTTCTGCAAAAGAATTCTATTAGTTATACAGCGAAGGGATCAATTGTGCGAATGTTGTTGATGATTCAGAGTATAAAATGGGGATTTCTACAGTAAGATCTCGAGAATTTTGGGGGTTGATTGCGCAAGGTTATGTCAATAGAAGATTAAGAATCCTGGTAAATTCCAGAGTTGTGTAACAGTGGCTTCGAGCTAAGTGGGAGAGTCCCACCACCTATGATGGGGTTGCATGGTTAATTACGTGTGGGATTTCTGATTATTAGCATATTGATGGGTTATCTCAGCTACGGGAAAAGAACATAGGTGGTAAATTTAGCAAAGGAATTATTAAAGGTGGGCTATCGTTGGCCTTATTGTTCCATGTTCAGACTTGGGGAACGATTCAGGATTATACCTTATAAAGATGCGGATTCCAAGGGAATGATTCTACCAGGTGTTTCACCAATGGGCTATTCATATGCTAGAAGATTTATGGAATTGATTATATTTGGGGCCAAGTCAGAGCGGGTGGCACTCAAAAACGGTCATAGTGAATTCAAAAGATAAAGTGTGATGCCTAATGATTTCGAGCCTATGGGTACGGTTAAGAATCAAGATTTATAGTAGCCTATGAGAAGAGTCACAAAATGTTCTATGATGTTTTGACTTGCAATATAGCAATTAGGAGGTATGAAATGGTTCGTAGGATTTGAGATAGCATGGTCTCATGATTCAGGGTCACTCGAGAAGAGTGCGGATGAAGTGTGTTAATTGTTGAATGGGGTTATCATTGTTTCTATGGCAATCAAGGACTAATTGGAAGAAGAGGTATTGGTTAGCCATAGTCGAATTGGCATGTTGCTGGTAATGATCAATTCTTTCAGCGTGATCAAGTTATTCAAGTGAATTGTGCAGGTGCGTGCGATGCTTGTCGGCTGCCATAGTTAGTGTTATTCAGAAAGTATTCTACTGTTGTAGAATGTTATGTAGAGGTGGATCCTGGAAGGACTATGATGGTTTAGACCACTACTTAGAGATTTACATATTCTACGGTCATGAGAATTCACATGTGTGTTGCTATGGTCCTCCTGAAGTGAGTTAAGTGGAAAGTTTTATATGATGAAGTGTTAATCTAACAGTTGTTCCAAAACTATGATGAAAAATGAGTTCTATCGTATATTGGCATGTTGGGTGCAGTGAGAGGTATGGAATTTGAAGTGAAGATCCAGATAGCAGTTCGGTGTCGACAAGGATGTCACGAGCTCGGATGAGCAGGAAAGAAGTTTTGATGTTTAAGGTAAGTTGGTATTGTCTTCAGCGTCACCTGAGATTGGTATTGTGTAAAAATGGCTTTGCATCCTAGTTAATGATTCTTGATCGCTTTTCAGCGTTAGAGCGGCTGGTGGTTTAGAGGTACGACCCAGTTATTTGTTATGGTAGGTTGTGGGAGTGTGTCCCATGGGAAGATTGTATAAGTGTGGTAGGTAATCATTGGATTGATTAAAGACTTAAACCAAGTATGAAGGTTGTGATGATATCGTTGATTTGAGAATATATGCCTGGAGGGCACTGAGTTTATTGGATTGTGGACTGCGGAGGATTACTCTTGTTGTGATGGTTGTTCTTGTGTTTTATGAGAAAAGGGAAGTTAATATGGACCTTTGGAGGGTCATTGGCCTAGTTTGGCACTATCAAGTCGACTTAAGGTCGGTGGATGGATTTAAATATAAATATGGGCTCTATATCAGGCTAGATGTATTCATTTCAACACAACGCTCCTTAATGGAGGAGTAGTCAGGGTGTTATTTTGTCATCAACTATTTCATGTAATGACGTATTGCGTCGTGCGAGTTGTGAGACGGCTTGGTGAATTCTTTGTGTGTTGAGGCTCCACGTAGAGATGATGTTATATGAGCAGGATGGCTTTTGAGATTTCAAATCGTATATCTCACCTTAGTTGTTCTTGAGTTTTGTGGCTTCTGGCGCTATATGTCTCCCCAGGGATGAAATTATCCACTTAGTGTGCTTGTGACCAATATTCGGTTTATTATTGAAATGAGCAATCTAGCTCAGTGTGTATCTCCTTATGCGAGTTTTATAGGTGGATCGGGTGGCACGCCGCCAAGGTTATATTGTTCAGATCGGGTTGTGCGCCGCAACAGTGTGAAGCTGAGTACAGTTCCCTGTATCTGTTTTTATGTATTTTGTTTCCTATTTTATGAGGAAAGCTTATATTAACTGTGTGCTCGCATCGCATGTATGATTCCCAAGCAGGGTGTTTGTTTAATTAAGTCGGCCGCGTCGCATGTATTATTCGCGAGCGGTGTAGTTGAATTTCCTTCTCAAAGTTTGCTTTCCTTTATATCGTGTTTGATATGGTAGCCTATTGGCACATTGTAGCGTCATATGGGACTTTTGGTCCTGTCGGGGTGGCTTATTGCCTAAGCAGTTCGTACTGGATGAGACGAGATCATTGAATTTGAGATCAGTGTAATCTGAGTATATGAAGTACATTAAAAACTAAGACCATTATCCGGTTCAGAATGAGGTGAGGGTTCTTGTCAGGAGTATAGACCCAATGATTTGTTGATTCAACAATTGGTTATAAAATTCTACGCCTATCTTCCATTGTGGCGACATTGTAAGAGTTAGAGTAAGAGTTATGTATATCATGAGGTACGTTGTGAGCATCAGAGTCATAGAATTTCGACTAAATTGATCAGAGAATGTTATTGTGGTCCTACAGAAGAAAAAAATGGTGCGAGAGGTAAATTCAGCTAAGGTATGCAGTAGTTTTTTAGTGTTGCGTATAGATGTTGATATGGTGAGTGTATGTTGGAAACAGGCCTAGCATAGAATTCCAGATGCTGGAACTGGACTTTAAGGCTTATTTGCTTGAATAAAAGGAAATATCTTCAGAATTGATCGAGCTAATGTGCTCACCTGAGTTATAGTAACACGGGAAGGTGCATAAGGTGCTAAATAGTGATTTCAGACTACTTCAGTGTAGTTCTCAAAGCGTTCGGGGACGAACTTATGTTTAAGTGGGAGAGAATGTAACGACCCGACCGGTCGTTTTGGGCCCTAGTGCGTCGTTCAGCAGCCAGAGGCCATGAGCAGCTTCATTTTAGGTATTATGACTTGTACGTGTGGTCGGAATTGAATTCCGGGAAGTTCAGAGTTGATTTAGAGAGAGAATTCTCATTTTGGAAGCTTAAAGATGAATGAATTAACCAAGATTTGGATTTTTGAGTAAAGGACCTCGAAATCAAGATCTAAAGGTCCCATCAGGTTCGTATGATAATTTTGGACTTGGGCATATATCCCGATCAGGTTTTGGAAGACCCGAGAATGTTTCGGCACCTATTGTGGAAGTTAGTATTTTTGGAAGAATTTCATAAGTTTGGGTTGAAGTGCATTTCAGTGTTATCGATGTCTGTTTGGGAATACGAGTCTGTGAATAGCTCCGTATGGTGATTATGGTGTTGGGAGCGCGATCGGAAGTGAATTCGGAGGTCCGTGGGTCATTTTGGAGTCATTTGGCTAAAGATAGAAATTTGAAAGTTTCTGGGAAGTTTGACCGAGAGTTGACTTTTCGATATCGGGGTCTGATTCCAATTTAGGAAGTTGGATTAGGTCTGTAATGATGAATATGACTTGTGTGCAAAATTTAAGGTCAATCGGACGTGATTTGAGAGGTTGAAACATCGAAAATAGAAGTTTGAAATTTTAAAGTTCATTAACCTTTAATCGGAGTGCGATTCATGATTTTAGCGTTGTTTGACGTGATTTGAGGCTTTAAGTAGGTCCGTGGTGTGTGATTGGACGGGGTCCCGGGGGCCTCGGGTGTATTTCGGGTTGTATTGCACTCTTATTTGATGTTTCAACGTCGTTTTCTTTGGGAATAAATGGGTACCACATTAAGCAAATGAGATCCAAATTCAGTTTGTATTGAACCATTAGATCCGTATCGAAATTATGGAGATCGAATTTGGACATCGTATGAGGAAGTTATGCTCATTTTTGTGTCGGAAAAAATTGCTGCTTCTGGTATGGTCGCAATTGCGAACATATCTATCGCAATTGCGATGTCGAGTTCGCAATTGCGAATTTTTTATTGCAAATGCAACCTTTTCCAGCCCTTCTTTGTTTGCAATTGCGAAGGTTTTCTTTGTTTTTGCGAGGGTTCGCAATTGCGAACCCTGGATCGCAAATGCGAAATCAGCAGCTTGATTTTAGTTGTGTAACTCGAGTTTTTGCATCATTTTATCATATTTTAAGCCTTAGGTCCGAGAGTGGGCGATTTTGAGAGTGAATTTTTGTATCAAATCATTGGGTAAGTTCCTCTAACTAATTTTCAATTATATTTTGTGATTATACTTTAGAATTATCATCAAAATTCATGAGAATCTAAAGAAAATTTTGGGGTTTTATAGAAAAACCTAGAAATTGGGATTTTTGGATTTTTGACCACGATTTTTAGCATGGAATTGACAATAAATTATATATTTGAGTTTGTAAGGTCATTGGTAAACTTTATCTTCGAAAATTTTTGGAATCCGGGCATGTGAGCCCGAGGGCAATTTTGTTAACTTTGCGTTTGGGGTTAGGAGTTGTTATAAATTGGACTATAATGAGTAATTGAACATATATTAATGGGTTTATATAATTATTGACTAGTTTTGGAATATTTTTGCTTCGATTTGAGTCTTCGAAAGGGCGTGGAATGCCGGTTATGGAACTTCGGAGTGAGGTGAGTCTCCTTTCTAACCTTGTAAGACAGAATTGTCCCCATAGGTGAGTTAATTGGTTATGTGCTCCTATTTGTGGGGGCTACGTATGCACGAGGTTACGGGAGTCCGTGCGTAGCTACTATTATGCTATTGTCCAGGTAGTCTTGGACCAAAAAGCATGTAGTACGTGGATTATCTATAAACTTATTGACAGCTTGAATTTCTCAAATCCCATTGAATCGGTAAATGAATTCGAAGAAGGACTAAACTTCATTTTTCTTAAATCATTAAAGAAAATTGGCTTTTATTGGAATAAACATTTTCCAATAAATTCTTAATTGGCTGTTTGAGCATGTATTTCTATGTGTACTTGCGTCGCATGTATGATTCGTGAGGAGGGTATTTATTTATTTATATTGACTGCGTCGCAGGCATGAATTTTTATTCAGTTTTCCAGCCATTCTTTGAAGCAATATACACATATATATATATATATATATATATACATATATATACACATATATATATACATATATACACACACACACACACATATATATATATATATATATATATATATATATATATATATATATAATTTAGAAGAAAATCTCTTAGATAAAAAAATTGACCGGACCACTTAAGCCCGTTTAGGACCGTGGGCCCGACCCATTTAGTTCGGGACCATGCGGGCTTAGGCCCACAGCGGGACGGTTCCATCCATTGGGACCGTTTGGTCCGGGACCGCCAGAGCCAGCCCTCGTAAGCCCAGGCACGTTAGGCCTTGCCCATTAGGCCCATTTAGGCCCGGGCCCGGCCCAGAATACAGCATTAGGTGCAAGGGACCTTTCTGCCATGAAAAGAGTTAGGGAAGACTGTTAAGGTATACAATTATATTGTAAATATAGCACGGACTAGCTAGTTTTCGGACTGTAATTGAAAAATAGTAGAATTTGTGAAATTATTGAAAAATAGCCATTAGTTTAGTGAAACACGGAAAGTTCCAGCATAATATGATGGATTATGGCGCTCCTGCGTATAAACTTCCAGCATATTACGTTGGAACTCCAGCACACAAAAAGTTACAACATAATATGTGTGATTATGGAGCTCCTATATTATGGTGGAAGCTCATATGTAAAAAAAAATTCGAACTCCAACATATTATGCTGAAATATTTTTGAATTTTTATGAGTGCTTTTCTTCAAATTTTATCTTTACATAAAAAGTAAGTAAAATTTTAAATTGTAGCTATTTTTCGTTACCAATTCTCTTCTTACTAGTCTTAAGGTACGCGCTTTGCGCGTGTTATAAAGCACCTGCTTTTTATATCAATAAATATATCGACTTAAAATTTTTTTTAAAAATTAAGCAAAGTGCTTGAGACACAAAGTAAGTTCATAAAATTGATAGAATATTAATCTCACTTTTCTTAGTTCAATAAAACAATAAATTATACACCATAGATATGTGGAATATCTTATAAAAATTATTATTAGTTTTGTATCTAATATCGTAAAAAAGTAACATAAAAATACTTTTTGCAAATAAGACAAATTTAAAATATGATCTCTTGGTCCTTTTGAGATTTGGGCATGACAGATTTGCCTTATGGATCTTAGAACAAAAGGTACATGTGACTAAAGTCTGAAAATGATTAATATTAAATTAATATTTTACAGCAAACAACTAAATATGTTGGAAAATATATAGGGAGTTCAATCTATGGGAATGTTTACAAAAATAAAAAATAAAAAAATTAATGACAAATCATATAGAATATAATTTGACTTTTATTGTTTCATTTTTATTATTTCAAGTTTGCATTTTTACTGATTTGACTCTTAATACACAATACCTAATTTTACGCTATTTCTTATTCTTTCATATATCCTAGTAGTATTTTCTATTTGGAAAATAGTTTTACTTTTATGATAATTTTGGGGAAAAAATTGAATTGTATTATTTTGCTACTTAGCTAATTTAATTATTTATTATAAATATTAAAGAAAATATTTTTTCAAAAGCTTAAAATTAACTCATCCCAAGTTTTAATAGTTTGCTTTAATCACAATTTGGGATAATTTCGAAAACTTTCCGCTGAGATTCTCCTTGCAACACAAACTTCTATTGCAGTTTGAGAATTACACTAACCTCTCTTATTTTTATTTTTTATAACGAAACAAAATACACATGATAAAATCTAAAAACGTTTATGTAATGTTCAAATTGCCCTTTAATGGAATTAAATATTAAATATTAAATTTATTATCACAAAATTCTTTACATGAATACAAAACACAAGCACTTGCACTTTCAAAACGATAAAAACAGGATTACAACTCTTTTATCTTATGCATAAATTATAACCTATTCCATGGTTCATGTTGCATATTTATTTACCTAAATTGAATATTGATAGTTAGAAATGAAATAAATCAATCTTCTTTCTATTTGATTATTCTTTTTAATTTATTTATTAATATTAAAAAATATTAATGTATGATAAAAATTTAAACCATTGATTTTAATTAAGAATCTAAATTCCCAAAAATATGTCATATCACAAAATAATTAGAAGGAAAATCGCCTCAAAAAAATTTACAAGACTAAATCGAACATTAAAAATTTAATTTTAAAATTTAGTTGTAACATGTAAAAACATAATACTTAGACAAACTTGTCGAAAAATAAATTTGTAATATCATTTAAAATTTCAAGAGAAAATTCAATTGACAATATGTTTTTACAATTATTTTTCCTTAATTTTTTTAATTATTCGATGTTCCTATTAGTTTTGGCTAATATAAGGAGTATTTTACTTTTGTGTTATATATAGCTTATGTGTGCCTATTTTTAGTAGCTTCATAGTAGTGCTAAATGGACGAAAAAAGGTAATACAAATACAATTTCTAAGTTTTGAATGCAAAAAATATATTATAGTTTGACTTTAATATTAATGGGCTTTAAATAAGGAAATCTATACGAAATAAATTTTAATTGCTTGTAAAATCCTAAATATGGAAAAAATAAATATTCAGAATTATAGTTGATTCCAAAATTCCAGTAATTAGGAAAATAATTAAATGATCATTCCTACATATTAGACAAATATTAACTTTACTATATTGTCCGGTGTGAACTCTATTTTTAAAGGGAAAAAAGGCGAACGACATTTTGCTAAGGACCTTCGTGCTTTTAATATAATATAAATATAAATAAATATAGATTTGTTATTCCAATTATATTGGTGGAATGGGTTGGGGCTCAATTTAGCTTGAGTAAAATTCGTTTACGTTATCTATATATGATTTTAATTGGTTGTATTTCTATAACAAAACAATGAAGCCGCCTTAACCTAAAAGGAGTTCTAAGTTGCAAGAAAATTTCCTATTTTGATTTTTTTTGGTGTTTTTTTATTTATAAATCTATTATGGCACATTGTTCAAATAAGGAAGTATATAATAGATAATCTATTAATTTTGAAGTTCTAAATATTAGGATAATAATTGAATTACGATTATGTTCAATGTGAAACTTATATTTAAAGGATAAAAATGACAAACGACATTTATCTAAAGGCATTCGTGTTTTTAATATGATTTTTTTTCAAAAGAAGAAAAAGAGTTACCAATAGAGCAACAGAAAAAAAAAGAGGAATATTGTTAAGATATTTAATTTGTTACTTAAAACGCTTATACGAAGTTACAACAATATACATATATTAGCATAGCATAATCAAGAACTGGTTCTCCTAATTAGTTAAGTGTAAATATTATCCATGTACCCAAAATAATTACATAAGTAAGACAACCACGGAAAAGATCTCAGTATCCATATTTTCCTTTCATTTTATTTATAATACTATAAAATCGACATAGTTATTAATTACTTTCTATGTATACTATGCTTCAAAAGTATATAAATACATGTAAAACTTAGCTAGGTCCTGTCATATTTATTTCTTAGAAACAC
>MU789651.1:0-122701 GCA_026770625.1 Nicotiana glauca
TTTCTTTGTTTTGTCTGTTTTGTTGCAAGCAGGAGCCCACCTAGAGAACAAGGGAATACCTTTTCCAAGCATCATGAGCAGGAGACCACCTGAAAAATGGACACATACATTTCAAATGGTAGTAGTCAAACATCAACAAGAGGAATCGCAGAACATCATCAAGGCAACAACAAGAATTTCATTGGAGGAATACACGATACAAGTTCAAGGTAATACAAGAACACAAGACATAGATAAGATTTTTTTAAATCATAAGGCATAACTTAGGTTAGCTTTTTTTTTTCTTTACATGGTGTAATGAGGGGGTCAGCAAGCAGTAACAGCAGCAACAACAATGAAATCGCAACCCCTGGTAGTCCCAGCTACCAGACACTCCTGAACTACACTGACCTGATTCCTGTTTAGCCCAGGATATGCAGGCAACCTCTGTAGCAGGGTGCGGTCAAACTTTTTAAAATGCTTCACACGGAATATGCGAACGGGCAAAAATCACTCATTACCGCTCACTTATCTTTGCACGAAAACTCTTTGTGTTTTCGGGCAAAGAGGGGCAGCTGTGAGCATGTGATTTTTGCCCTAAGAATTATGCCAAAAGTTTCAAATTTAATAATTTTACAATTTTTAAGAATTTTGTTGCATTTTTTGTATTAATTGGTTGCATAATAACTCATGTTAAAAAATATAAAAATATGCATTAATTCATTTTAACAATCTAAAAAAAATCACAAAAATAGTTCATTTTAATATTTTACTGATTTAATTTAAAATTGCTACAAAATCGTTATTAAATAATTTTAGACTTTAATTAGTATAATTGTTAGTTTAATCTCTCAATTTTATAAAATCAAGAAAATACAAAATACATATATATGATATATTACAATTTAAAAAATGAATACAAAAATATAAGTAAAAATAATGGAAGGAAAATACAAAAAAAAAAAATATAAAGGGGAATATAATACAATGATTTTTGGGGCCAAAACACCCCTAAGCCCAAAACAAATTCAGAAAAATACCCTCAATACCCCAGGCCCAAAGAGCACCACCCGAGCCCAATCCATTTTTACTTGATAATATCCGAAGCTTCTTCATCAGATAGAGACACGAAAATAGCATGTCTCTATCATCCCTTCACTGAGCAAAGCTTGAAGGCTATAGTAGATGGAAGGCGACGGAGAAGAAGCGGAAGATGGAGGAAGATTTGAGGGAAGATTTTGAGAGGAAAATCGAAGAGAAATTCATAGAAATAGATAGGGTTTAGTTTTTTTTTTCGGAGGAACCTTCTTCTGATTCCAATTCGAATCGATGTAATAACATTTCTATCCGATTTTGAAGCTTGATTTTTTGGATTCTGGAACTTGAAGTGGAGTTGTTGTTGAAATCTCCTTCTGTTATTTTGACTTCAACAGGTTCCTTTCGTTCCCTGTTATGCGATTTTAATTGAGTTGAATTCTCTTCTACTACTTGTATTCTGTTTCAATTCATGTTTGAATGTAAATATTGTTACAATTTGTTTTTGTATGGTTCTATTGGATGATTCTTCTCAGCGATTGATTCTTTTCTTCCGCACTGTTCATATGATACATATACAGATTTGTTTTGCTTAGGTGATTGCTTTGTTTTGTCCTTTTATTCGACTTTTGATTTAAATTGTTATCTTGATTTTATCTCAGTTCATCAATATTAAGGAAAACACTACAATTGATTTTTAGATTCGATTTTGGAATTCAAACGTGAATTACATTGAAGCTGTTCTTATAGCTCTGTTTTTTTTCAAACTGGATTTGAGCACTGAAACATATTCATGAAGTCTTAGAGGTTGAAGCTTGCTTTGTTCAATCCTTTTGTTGGTTTGGCTGTGTATATGTTAAAATGACTTCTGAAATTGTTCTTAGACGTTCATTGAGTGATGTTGATCCAATCAGTTCGTCTCAGCATTTAGAACTATCGCAACTCAATGCTAAGCTTAGTCGAGTTATATTTTAAATCAGTTCAGTTCGCACCTCATAGCGAGGCTTGGTTCTTCCTTGTCGTGTTCGAGATTTAAAGGAATAATGTGACTCTGTTGGAATACTGTCAATTCCTTAATGACTCGATAATGTTGAGGTTTGCGAAACCAGCTTCATTTTTACTGTTGTTTGAGTTAGAGTTCTAAAAAAAATAAAAATAAAGTGAGTATTTGTTGTTATAGTTTGAATTTTTCATGAATTCTGAAATCACTGTTGAAATGCTGAGAATTTGAAAGCATCTTATGATTTGAATCCGAAATGTTAGAAATCTTTCTCTAGCTTTTTCTTTTCAGGTTTGGGTTCTGTTGAGATATGATACTGATTTAGCCAAAGGTCAGTTTAAATTCATGGTAGTTTCGCATCAAGTATGATCATTTTTTTTGGTTCGAGTCTACTTGTTACCATTTTTTTCACTTAAAATTTGAAGTTCGAGGTTCAACTGTGTGGAGTTGGGCTCATCCTTGAAGTTCTGGGAACTAGAAATAGTTTCTCATTCTACTTTAATCCTAATCCATTGAGTGTTATTAAGTGAGGAAACTGAGTTAAGTGTTTGAATAGTAGTTGTTGATTTGTCGATTTCAAGATTGCGCCGTATAATTCAAAAAATGATATGAAATAAGCTTTTGGTAAATAAATTTCCGGGCAGAGTACTGTTGAAAATAAGGGAGGAGTTTTCTTGAATGATGTTGATACAAAGGCCTAGTTAGTTGTTTCTTCATGAGAAGTGACGATAATTCAAACATGAAGAATTTGTTTTGGTTTATGTGATAATTTGGGTTTTATTCCTATTATGTTATGAACACATGAGTTTCTGTATGAAATTAAAGTCCTGAGATTGGACAAGCTTCTTAATTATTCATTCTGCACTCCTTGGTTGGTCTATGCTCATAGATCGAAATTGCGTAAATGAAGGCATGTCTTTAAAGTTGAGTCTTGCAGAGTGAATTATTCTCATTTAGTTTTGGTGGGAGTTAGGCATGAAGGTTGAGCGTACTGTTACAAGGTGAGGAACATTTATTGGGCAGTAAGCTTTGGCTATTTAATTGGCTTATAAGATTAGTTAATGTAATGTTTAGATTAGTGATGTACTGGATAGTTGACTTCCATAATGCATGGCCCTCTTTAATTAATCTTGTTTGTAATTAGAAATCGGGGCGTGCCATTTAGCAAATTTTCATGGCCCTCGCAATGTTAAACGTCATGATATAAAGTTTTGTTTTGAATTAGGTAGCGGGTTCAAGCTAAAAGGTTTTATCCTTTTGTTTGAATTCAGACTTGAATTCGAGGCCGAATTTATATTCGTGAATTAATTAACCTTTAGATACAGACAAAAAATAGAAAAATTTTAGTTTGCTAAAAATACGCAATTGCAGGGCCCTCATTAATTACTTATTAAAAATGCTTAGATATTCGGGACGAGCCGTTTAGCAAATTTCACGGCTTTCCCCAAAAAATAACAACACGTTAGTCTCTTTAGACGTGATTTTAATAAAATTACATTCCTAAACTCGGGTGTGCATTTCATGCAACCCATATCCAAATCCTAAAACGTTTAATAAGAATGTATCGAGGATCCGGGTGCATTTCATGTGACGTGATCCGAAAATACGCTCTTAAACGACGTTCACTTTCTTAAAATAAAAATATTTGACAAAAAGAGGTAATTAATTCTAAAAAATGCACAAATAGGATAATATGTATTAAAATAAAATATTTTAGCCAAATATGACAGTTGAGCGACCGTGCTAGAATCACGGAACTCGGGAATTCCTAACACCTTCTCCCGGGTTAACAGAATTCCTTACTCGGATTTCTGGTTCGCGACTGCTAAACAGAGTCAAACCCTTCCTTGATTCGGGATTCAAAAACGGTGACTTGGGACACCAGAAATCTCCCAAGTGGCGACTCTGATTTCTTAAATAAAAACAAATCCCGTTTCGATTATCCTTAAAATGGAAAAACTCCTTTATTACTATATTTCTTCCCGGGGTGCAGTAAAGGCCGATAAATAGCGGTAAAAAAGGAGGTGTGACAAGAATACCAATAGAGGAATATAAACAAACCACAATTCAATTGCCAACAAGAATAAGGAAAATTAGAAACAAGTGCACGACATCATCCTTTGTGCTTTTACTCTCGTTCTCACCATAAGAATCAATATTCAATTTTATTCTTTCTTGTTATGGCGTGCAACCCGATCCCAAATCATATAATACCACTGCGGTGTGCAACCCGATCCCATTTCATATAAAATCGTTACAACATGCAACCTGATCCCATTTCGCATAATACCGTTTCGGCGTGCAACCCGATCCCATTTCACATAATACCGTTGCGGCGTGCAACTCGATCCCATTTCCCATAATAACGTTGTGGCATGCAACCCGATTTCATTTCACATAATATCATTGCGGCGCGCAACCCAATCCCATTTTACATAAAATCGTTGCAGCGTGCAACCCGATCCTATTTCAATTCAACATCAAGTATAGAAGAATCCCGACAAGAGAACAAGAATATAACAACAACATCCCATCAAGGGAGACAATATCATAAACAATAACATCCTACCAAGGGAGACAACAATGATATTCATCATACTAAGCATGAATAAATCACAACGGAGTCACAACAATTACAATACGAGACTCACGGGTATGCTTGACACTGACGTATATATACTCGTCACCATGCCTATATGTCATACTCCACAATTAACATATAAAAAATAGGACACAACTCCTAACTCCCTTAAACTAAGGTTAGACCAAACACTTACCTCGATGCCAAGAACACAATTCAAGCATCAACCACCGCTTTACCTCTTGTTTCCACCACCATTTCGCTTGTATCTAGCCACAATTTACTTAACTATATCACCAAATTCTAAATAAATCAATTGTAATGCATGAAAATAAGTTTTTCAATGATTTTCTCAAAAAGTAAAAAATCGACCCCGGCGCCACATGGTCAAAACCCGAGGTTCGAACCCTAACCCGATTACCCATTCACCCACGAACTCAAATATATAATTTTTTTAAAATAGTACCTCAAATCGAGGTCCAAATTCCCAAATTTTGAAAAATCCTAAGTTCTACCCAAAACACCCAATTTCCCCCATGAAAATTCTTAATTTTGAGTTGAAATCATGTAAAAATTAAAGAAAATGAGTTACAAATGACTTACAGTCAATTTGGGGAAGAACTTGTCTTTAGAAAATCGCCCAAGAGAGCTTAGGGTTTGAGGGAGTTTGAAAAATGAAGAATTTTCGGCTTAGTTATGATTTACGCAAGTGCGGATATCACATTTGCGATGCCAGGTTTGCACATGCGAACTCACAATTTCGTCCAAACCTTCGCAATTGCGAAGGAAGGCTTGCCTCTGCTTTCTTCGCTAATGCGAACAAGGTTCACAATTGCGGTTCCTATCAAGTTCGCATTTACGACATAAGCTTCGCAATTGTGAAGGCTCCCTACCCAGCCCAGTCTTCGCAAATGCTAGTCGGGCTTCGCAATTGCGAAGCCTGCATACCTGCAATATACCAACAGTTTTCCTAAGTCCAATTTCACTCCGTGGCCTATCTAAAACTCACCCGAGCCCTCGGGGCTCCAAACCAAATATGCACGCAAGTCCAAAAATATCATACAAACTTGCTTGTGCGATCAATCATCAAAATAACATTAATAACTATGAATTTAGCACCAAAATCAAAGAAAGATCTCATGAACTCTTAAGTTCCATTTTTAACAACCGATGGTCCGATTCACGCCATATCAAGTCCGTTTCTTACTAAATTTTACAGGCTCGACTTAAATCCGATATAAGACCTGTACCGGGCTCTGAAACCAAAATACGGGCCCGATACCATCAAATTCAAACACATTTAAGTTTTTAAAAACTCTTACTCCCTCTATTCCAATTTATGTGAACCTATTTCCTTGTTGGTCTATTCCAAAAAGAATGAACCCTTTCTAAATTTGGTAGCAATTTAGCTTAAACATACAATTTTACGCTTAATGAGAAGCTTTTATAACCACACAAATACTCTGGGCCCCATTTGGACTTGTTTAGGACCATAAATTCCAAAAGTCTTCATTTTTTTCTTAAACTCCGTGCCCAGTCAAACAGGTTCACATTAATTGGAACGGAGGGAGTATAATTTCAGTTAAAAAATTTTCTTCAAAAATTCATTTCTCGGACTTGGGACCTAGAATTCAATTTCGGCAATACGCCCAAGTCCCATATTTTTCTACGGACCCTGCAGGACCGTCAAATCACGGGTCCGTGTCCGTGTCTGTTTACCTAAAATATTGATCGAAGTCAACTTAAATTTATTTTAATCGCAAAATTTATCATTTTTTACAGATTTTCACATAATGGCTTCCTGGATACACGACCGGACTGCGCACGCTAATCGAGTTGAGACAAAAAGGAGGTTTAAGGCCTCAGAACACTGAATTTACTTTCAAAACAAGTGATAACCTTTTGGTTCATCACATCCTCCACCTCTAAAACAACCGTTCATCCTCGAACGGGTATAAGAAAAATACCTGAGTTGGAGAAAAGATTGGGATATCGGCTCCGCATATCAGACTCAGACTCCCAGGTCGCTGTCTCAACAGACTGACATCTCCACTGAACACAAACATAGGGCTTTGATCTCAACTAACGAACATGGAGGTCTAGAATAGCTACCAGCTCCTCCTCATAGGACAAGTCCTTGTCCAACTGGACAGTGCTGAAGTCCAACACGTGGGATGGATCGCCGTGATACTTCCGAAGCATAGACACATGAAACACTGGATGCACGACTGGTAAGCTCGCCGGTAATGCAAGTTTGTAATCCACCACTTCCACTCGATCAAGAATCTCAAAAGGACCAATGAATCTCGGTCTTAGCTTGCCCTTCTTCCCAAATCTCATCACGCCCTTCATAGGCGACACTCGAAACAACACCCGCTCACCGACCATGAATGTCACATCACAAACCTTACGCTCAACATAACTATTTTGGCTGGACTGAGCTATATGAAGCCTATCTTGAATGATCCTGACCTTGTCCAAGGCATCCTGTACTAGATCCGTACCTAACAACCAAGCCTCTCCTGGCTCAAACCATCCAACCGACCACCGCCATTTCCTACCATATAAAGCCTCAAAAGAAGCCATCTGGATGCTCGACTGATAACTGTTGTTGTAGGCAAACTCCGCTAAAGGCAAAAACTAATCCCACGAGCTTCCGAAGTCAATAACACAAGCCCGGAGCATATCCTCCAAAATCTAAATAATATGCTTAGACTTCCCGTCTGTTTAAGGATGAAATGCTGTGCTTAAATCGACCCGCGTGCCCAACTCATGCTGAACTACCCTCCAGAAATGCGAGGTAAACTACGTACCTCTGCCAGAAATTATAGACACGGGCATTCCATGAAGACGAACAATCTCCCGAATATAGATCTCAGCTAACCTCTCGGAAGAATAGGAGACCGCCACAGGAATGAAATGTGCTAACTTGGTCAGCCTATCAACAATAACCTATACTACGTTGAACTTTCTCTGAGTCTGTGGGAGTCCAACAATGAAGTCCATAGTAATACGCTCCCACTTCCACTCAGGAAGCTCAATTCTATGAAACAAACCACTAGGTCTCTGATGCTCGTACTTTACCTGCTGACAATTCAAACACTAATCCACATACGCAACAATATCCTTCTTCATCCTCCTCCACCAATAATATTGCCGCAAATCCTGATACATCTTAGCGACGCCCGGATGAATAGAGTACCAGAATCTATGGCCCTCCTCTAAAATAAACTCTCTCAGCCTATTTAAATTAGTCACACGCACTCGACCCTGCATCGGCAACACTCCATCATCTCCAATAGTAACCTTCTTGGAACCACCATACCGCACTGTGCCATTTAGGACACACAAATAAGGATCATCATATGCCAATCTTGAATACGCTCCAATAATGAAGAACGCGCGACTGTGCAAGCTAATACTTGGTTGGGCTGAGAAACATCCAATATCGCAAACTGATTGGCTAAAGTCTGAACATCCAAAGCAAGTGGTCTTTCACCAACCGAAATATACACAATACTCCCCATACTGACTGAATTCCTACTCAAAGCATCGACCACTAAATTGGCCTTCCCCGGATGATATAAGATGGTGGTATCATAGTCTATCAATAGCTCCAACCACCTTCTCTACCTCAAATTTAGCTCCTTATGCTTTAACAAGTATTGCAAACTCTTATGATCCGTGAACACCTCACATGATACGCTATATAAATAGTGCCCCCAAATCTTCATTGCATGAACAATGGATGCTAACTCCATATCATGAACTGAATAATTCTTCTCATGAACCTTCAACTATCGCGAAGCATAAGCAATGACCTTGCCATCCTGTATCAACACCGCACCAAGTCCAATACGAGATGCGTCATAATAAACTGTACATGGACCTGAACCTGTGGGCAAAACCAACACCGACGCCATAGTCAAAGCTATCTTGAGCTTTTGAAAGCTCACCTCACACTCGTCTAACCACCTGAACTGGGCACCCTTTTGGGTTAACCTGGTCATAAGGGATGCTATGGTTGAAAACCCATCCACAAACCAGCAGTAATAACCCACCAAGCCTAAAAAACTCCAAATCTCTGTAGCTGATGCGGGTCTAGGTTAGTCCTTGACTTCCTCAATCTTCTTCGGGTCCACATAAATACCCTCTGCTGATACAACATGACCCAAGAAAGCAACTAATCCGAACCAAAACTCACACTTCGAAAACTTAGCATACAACTAACTATCTCTCAAAGTCTGAAGAACAACTCTCAGATGCTGCTCATGCTCCTCCCAGCTGCGGGAATAAATTAAAATATCATCAATGAAGACTATCGCCAACGAATCTAATTAAGGCTTGAACACTCGGTTCATCAAATCCGTAAAACCTGCTGGGGCATTCGTCAACCCAAATGACATCACTAAGAAATCATAATGCTCGTACCGAGTGCGGAAAGCTATCTTAGGGACATGGGATGCACTAATACTCAACAGACGGTAGCCAAATCTCAAGTCAATCTTCGAAAATACCTTAGAACCTTAAAGCTGATCAAAATTCTTGATTTTAACCTTGTTCAACTGCCAGTAATCTATACAGATCGATCTGTCCTTCTTCTTAACAAACAACACGAGCGCACCCCAGGGCGAGACACTAGGTCAAATAAAGCCATTATCAAGCAAGTCTTGCAGGTGCTCATTCAATTCCTTCAACTCTGGCGGGGCCATACGATATGGCGGAATAGAAATGGGCTGAGTGCCCAGAGCCAAATCAATGTAGAAGTCAATATCCCTGTCGGGTGGGATGCTCGGCACGTCTGAAGGAAACATCTCAGGAAACTCACGAACAACAGGCACATAATCCATAGAAGAAACCTCAACATTAGAATCACGAACATATGCCAAATAGGCCAAAACCCCCTTCTAGACCATACGTTGAGCCTTCATATAAAAGATAACACTGCGGGTATAATAACCAGGAATCCCTATCCACTCCAAATGAGGCAACCCTGGAAAGGCTAAGGTTACAGTTTTGGCATGACAGTCCAAGATAGTGTGGTAAGGTGATAACCAGTCCATCCCCAATATGACATCAAAATCAACCACATCTAAAATTAATAGGTCTGCTCGGGTGTCAAGACCCCCAATCACAACTATGCAAGAATGATGAAAACAATCTACCATAATAGAATCACCCACCGGTGTAGACACATACACAGAAGCACTAAAATAATAACTAGGCATCATCAAATACAGTGCAAAATAAGATGACACATAGGAGTATGTAGACCTTGGATCAAATAACACTAAATCATCCCTACTACAAGCCAGAACAGTACCTGGGATAATTGCATCGAAGGCCTCAGCCTCAAGCCTGGCTGGAAGAGCATAACATCGGGGCTGGGCCCTAACACTCTGAACTACATCTCTAGGATGTCCTCCTGCCGGCTGGCCTCCATATCTAGCAACATAAGCTCCACCTCTAACACCTCTACCTCCACCTCTAGCACTTCTACCTTCACCTCTAGCTGGCTGAGCATGCGGTGGAAGACTCGGTGCCTGAACCATGGCACGGGAACCCTGGTGTTGAGAATTGCTCGGTGCTCAAAGGAAAAATTTAGCAATATGCCTCGTGTTACCATAAGTAAAACAAGCCCCCAGCTGCTGGTACTGACAACCCTAAAACTCTAGAGTGGAGGTGCACTGATAGGAGCTGGCGATGCACTATAGGACTGGTGATCAGAATACTGCATATGAGAACCATATCCACCTAGGGCATAGTAAGAAACCTATAGTGCTAAATGAAATGGACTGGAAGGATGGCCCTACCAAAACAATCCCTGCCTCCAGACGAGGTACCAGTGAACCTACCAGAATGACGAGATCTCTTGTCAGACCCCTGACCACCCCATGTGATAGAACCATCTCAACTTTTTTGGCCACATTGGCCACATCCAGAAAGGAAATCTCGCTCCCCGTCTCCTTAGCCATCTAAAGTTGAATAGGCTGAATGGTCCCTCAATGAACATTCTCACTCTCTCTCTCAGTGGGAAGTATAAGAAGAGCATGATGGGCCAAATCAATAAATCTGGTCTCGTACTGAGTAACAGTTATAAAACCCTACTAGAGACACTCAATCTGCCTCTAATAGTTCTCCCTCTAAGTGATAGGAAGAAACTTCTCAATGCTGGTGACCTAGTTGGTCTAGACAAACAATAATCCCTCTACCAAGTCTTGGCAGATCCAGACAAACGAAAAGCAACAAAGTCGAATCAATTAGTCTCCACTATCCCCATGTTCCTGAGAACCTCATGATAGCTATCTAAATAATTATGGGGATCCTCAGAAGATGCACCGCTGTAAGTGGTAGTAAAGAGCTTGGTAAACCTATCCAACCTCCACAAAGCATCAGTACACATAGCTGACCTATCATCGGTCTGTGCTACAATGCCAGGCTGAACTACCCCAACTAGCTGAGCTGTTGCAGTCTGAAAATGGGGAGCCATCTGCTCCAGAGTGCGAGTAGCAAGAGTCTAGGCTCCTCCTCCAGCCTGAGAGATGACTGGTGCTACAGGAAGCAAGACTGCCTGTCGACACTCTCTATAAGGCCCACTAGACGGACCAGAGCATCCTGAAGTACTGGGGTGGCAATGAACCTATTTACCATGAAAATGGTAATAATAATTAAATTGGATTATAGGACTCTAAAAATACGTGATCTATTTTTATGCTAGTTGTTAAGTAGTTGATGATCTGTGTGTGGGACTTAGAAATGAAATAAGAGTTAAGGATAAGGCAATAATCAAATCGATAGGTTAGCAATCAGGGCCTCGAGCTTGTTGATTCAAAGGCCTCGAGGTCAACTTTGGAGTTCGGCTGCGAGCTATTGAAGGTTGTCGAGGTATGACTAACAGTTATAATAAAATCAACGGAGGATCTTTATGGAAAATAATAAGCGATAAATGATGAACAGTAACGAAGATAGTAAATGAAAGCAATAATATCAAGATAATATGTTAGAGAGCATAGAGAATGCTTTTGTATCTTTTGTGTGGAGAAACTGAAGCAACAAGGGTTTATAAAATGACAAGGATCCCCTTTATATAGGAGGGAAATCCCAATATAGTACAACATGCATTAATTACAAAGATATGGAGATGGGACAACTAGATGACATCCTGATCCGAGTTTAGAGTAGTCCACTAGGCTCTACCAGTACTAGCTGCATGCTTTGGTAACTCCCCATTTCTACCATTATCATGATCATTACTACCCTGAGGTCGAGTGTCGATGACCCTCGAGGGAGGATACTCGGCTACATCCTCGAGCCTTCGAGGTGATCTCCTAAGGTGCCTCGATAACAAGAAATTGGACCCTCCAATTTCATCGTGTTCAGATAGTCCTCGCATTTCTTAGAGAGAAGCGATAATAAATGCTTTTGATACCCGATTTTTCGGACTTACCGTGATGATGTCACGTTGATGATATAATGCTTATCACGTAAGCCTTCACGACAAACGGGGCATCCTATAGACTTGTGTTTTCAACATTATTTAATACGCTACCTATTTTCATTCTTCAAAGTTACAATATTGCCATCGGTTCAGTTTTTAATAACGCATTGATTACGCCTGCCGATTTATCTTTCAAAGTCATTGATGGCATTGTTGGACATACTATCCCCCCTATAAATGGGTGCCTTCTGGTACTATATTTTTATCCAAGTGCCTTTCAAAATCTATCCATCCTTCTTTTCTCACTGTGCTCCTCTATTGACCCACCATGTTTGGGGTCTACAACCATAAGGTTGTACCACGACGTTCTCATCAGCCGCGCCATGGCCTTCTGGATGGGTTTTCCCTTGCCGAGCGAGATTATAGTGTCTTGTTGCTGTTATTGTTATTGTTACAATTATTACTGCTATTATCGTTGGTTGGAGGTGATGATACAGGGGGCCAACTTTTTCTGACTTAGAAGGACATTTGGACTATACACCGCTGCTTGGGAGAGTGTTCAGATTATACACCGCTAAGTGGCTCACTCTCCTACCCTGGCCTAGTGTGGCACTTCATCCCTTGGTTTTTTCCCAAGGGATAAAATGGCTCAACTAGCCGCTAAACTTACACGACACAATATCCTAGGATGTGGACTCGGAGCGGCCGTGCAAGTAGGGTTGATGCCCGCCGAATCTTCAACCTCTCGCTTCGGCGGGCTATGTATTTTTTTTTTGCTTCTTCTACATCACTTTCCTCTTCTTCATCTTCCCAGTTTTCTCTTCTTCTTCTTTGACCTTGGAGATATTTAGGAGGATCGAGATGAAACCCCAGAGGGGGTGGTGGTCGAAGATATATCCGCTGAGGATGTATGCCCGAGGAGATGATTCTCGAAGATGCTGTTGTCGAGGAAGCACCCTTGAGAGTAGGCTAGACTCTAGGCTTTTACTATATGTTTACCTTTTTGCTTATTTGATTCTATGTAAGGACTCTTCATAGGCTTTTGTAATCATATGTATGGACCCCTCGAGGGCTTTTGTAATAAAATGCTTATGAATGAAAAATTTCCTTTAGTTTGTCTCTGATGCATACTATTTTCCCTTTAGTTATGCTTGTGTAGAATCTAGGTGCATGACCCCATCGGTTGGTGTAAATATCAATCCCGGGTTGAACTAATAAACTCGGGTCGTCGGGACCCCGACTTTGAGTCGAAGGAGAGTAGGGATTCGAACCCCTAAATCGAGACTTAGCCTTTGGACCCTGCGATAATCTTAGAAGGGGGATTCGCTCTAAAGCTCGACAATAGAGATTGACTTTAGGCTTTCGAGGGCAGTCCTCGAGTAAGGGTTAACTTGGGGCATCTCTAAACTTGTCTTGAACTTAGTGTATATAGCCTTAAGGCATTGTATATAGGTCCCGAATGAGGGACTGCCTGGGTTTAGATGATATCCCAAGGCCAAGCCCTTATGAATAGAGTTTGAAGTGCTTATTTTTCTCCTTGAGAGGAGCCTTCGAAACCGAGTACCATCTCGAATCGTGCAATGACGTCAATGTCCCGTTGGATAAATTCCCAAGATCGGGTACCATCTGGGGTCTGGCAATGATGCTAAAGGCTTCGTAGAGCCTAGCTTCTTTTTTGAAGGAGGTCTTCGAGATCGGGTACCATCTCGAGACTTGTAATGATGTTAATGGATCCCTAGAGCCTAACCTTTTTCTGATAGAGGTCCTCGAGGTCGGGTACCACCTTGGGACCTGCGATGATGACGTTGTCTTTTTAGAGCCTAACTTCTTTTTAGTGCAGGTCCTCGAGGTCGGGTACCACCTCAGGACTGGCGATGGTATCGTTGGCTTCTTAAAGCCTAAATGCTTTTTGGTAAAGGTCCTCGAGGTTGGGTACCACCTAGGGACTGGCGATGATGCCGTTGTCCTTTTAGGTAGGTGAATCGTTGACGTGTTTTTGCATATATATGGTCGTTTCTGCTCATTTGGAGATCTCTCCATTCTAAGAAGTTACCCTTCTTTTTCTGAGTTAGGCCTTTCATTACTTCAATACTAACGTACTTGCATAGATTCCTTCTTTAGTTCTCTAATTTTGCCATAACCATGATTGCTACATCGGGGTCTGTCCGGTAGGGAGGGGAGAGTCCCGCCTCTGACATTCAGGACTAATGGGAGTATACCTTGAAGATTACTTCTTTGATAGGAGAAGAACATCTAGAGTTAGTGAGAAAAGACTGCGGATGGGGGGAGAAAGTAGTGTTGCAAACATCCTCTGATGAGGGAAACACGGATCGTGCTGATGGATTTTTGAATATGTACATGTATCCTTTCACACTCGGCCCCATTGATAGGGTTGTGCTCGACTTCTGTTTGAAGTATCGGGTTACCTTGGCATAGATCCACCCGTCATTTTGGTGAATAATATTGATAATGAGATTTTTTGTGGAGAAGGCAAGGATTGAATTTATGCTTAGTCATCTTATTAGGTTGTACCAGCCATTTCACCATCAAGGTCTGCTAACCCTACGATGCTGGTTGACCATGCCATTCATTGTTGATGATGAGAAAGATGGAGATCGGGAATGGATGAATCGATTCATCCGAGTCCGGACCGCTGACATTATCCTGTGGAGGTTATGCCATTCCCTGAAGAATGGAACTATACATGCAAGTGGTACATTCCTTGATTTCTCAGTTTTGTTTATGGCGAAGGATGATTTTGTAACCGTGCCTTCCTTTCTTTTTTTTGTAGAGATTCCATGGGCATCTAGCGACATTCTTAATCTGCCGGATTGGGTTTGAAAGTTGGCGACTCACTCGACCTTTGATGAGCGCAAGTGGTGAGCTTTATCTTGGGGCAGATAGGAAATAAAACATCATGGTGTGTGTTGTGTTATTTTTTCTTTTCTTTTGCTTTATTTGGGGAGGTATTTTCCCTTTTTGCGCATTAATCTTGTTGTTTTAGGCATCAGAGAACCTTCCGGGCTGAGGCCGCGCTCTTTTGGAGAGGGGGAAGGGATGCTAGCTTCTGAGCTAAAAGATGACAATGAGCCTGCAAGGCAAAACAGACCGAGGCGTCAGAGCAGAAGCATCATCTGAGCCTGCCGCACCCGTGGTTCCTAGTTCTGGAAAGGTGGTTTCTCCATTGCCGTCACCTTCTTTTTCCATCGACAATACTTCAAGGGGTACTAGAAACCCCAGAGTTGCATACTCTGAGCGACCCTCCTTGATCGTAGTCGACTCTTTCAGGGCTGAGTGAGCTAGATTAACAAATGTGCACTCGGCTTTCGAGGAAGTTTGGAGGCTTTACTTCGTGGTGAGTTTTGACATAGGATTTTTGAATTTTGTGTCTTCCCTTCCTTATTGGGTTTTCTTTTGTAGGCCTTCGACAAGCTTAAGTCCGGGCTGCTTCACCGTAAAGCCAGGATGTAGATATATCTGGATGATGAGAGATACCTTAGGCTCCTTTGCGATGAAAAGGAAGTCGAGCTGGTACACTTGCGGTATGAGGTGTACCGGAGTTTGAATTATAAGAGCTACTTGAAGGAGCAGGTAGTTTTCCGTCCCGGGTGAGTATACGTTCTGCCTTCTGGCTTTTGAGGCTAATACTTTGTTTATATCCATTGCAAAAAAAGATGGAGGCCCTGGAGCATCTTCGGTATGAAGCCGGACGAGCCAAGAGTGAACATGATTAGCTAAGAGCTCAGGTAGAGGTTCAGGCTTTAGAGGAGAAGTGTACCCTGGCTAAAGTTCCCGCCTTTGAGGTTCAACTCCGCTTAGCTTATGACAATGCTTTGGTTCAAATAGATATGATTACAAAGCTTGAGTCCGAGCTTTTGAAGGTCAAGACTAATATCGTTTATGCTCGAGCTAGAGCCGTAATAAGCTGAACTAAAGTTGACCAGGAGATGGCAATTTATTTAAAGGATGCTACTAATGCTCAAGCTGAGCTGAGAAAGATCCTCGACTGCGAAGAGAGGATCAAATAATATGATCATCGTAAGTCTCAAAGGAATACTCTCGAGGAGGTTCGTTATATGGGTTTTGTCCTCTCGAAAGAGTTGGCGCGATCAAGGGCGGGCGAGTGCGATGCTCGATTACTTCTGTCTGACACCGAAAAAAGCAAAGACGAGGCTAGTAGGCCGTAGCTCCCAGTGGGAGGGCGTATATTTTTCCATCTGTATATAGCATTTTCAAAGCACGTTTGTAGATGGAGATTGTGTTTTTTCGTATATGTGTATAAAATAAAACCTGATAGCTTTACTTCTTATATATCCTCTTCTGTCCTAAATTTGGCTGGGTGTATTGGAATTTTTAGTCGATAGGAATCCTTAGATTCGTGATATGGCCCTGAGGCTCATCGGGCTGGCCCGCATGCTTCTATGTACTCAGTCGATGCGAGCCTTTAGTATAAGATGGCATTTGAGCTCTTATGCTTTTGTTTTTAAATGCATTTGATCAACTGTTTTGGGTTTAGTCTCCGAGTCGTGTTTTTGACTCAAGCTCATTTGACCCTCAAGTCTTTGTATTTGCATGGGCTGGCAACAATGGTTCTTACGCATTGGGATGAAGGGACCTTTTAGTGTAAGTTGGCGTTTGAGCTTTTATGCTTTGAGGCATTTTTAGTTAACTAGTTTCAGTTCGGTCTGCTAGTCGGGTTTCGACTCGATCTCATTCGACCCTTAAGTTTTGTATTTATGCGGGCTGGAAACAATGGCTCTTACGCCTTAAGCCGATGCGACCTTTTATGCAGGCTGGAGACAATGGCTCTTACGCCTTGGGCCGATGCGACCTTTTATGCGGGCTGGCGACAATGGCTCTTATGCCTTGGGTCGAAGCGACCTTTTATTAGCTTTATTTTTCCCTGGTTAAGGACTTTTTGATGTAAATTTTGCCTGACTCTTTGATGGTTCGATAAAAACCTCGATTATGAGTCATTAAGTGGCAATGATCGAGCACCTTGGGAGGTTTGGCTCGGAGGCTGAGTATCTCGAAGCCTATGATTTGGAGCTGACATGGTCGAAGCTCTTTTGCCTATTTGAGGGTAGCATGTTTAGTTTGGCTGGTACAACCTTATGACCGTAGTCATTTGTGCTTGGATGAAGCCATTTTTGATTCCGATTGAGGTAGTTTAGGCTTCTATATCAAGAGTATGCCTTTTAGGGGTCTTACAAGTTCGATATATAGCCTTAACTTTGAGATCAGGTTATGCCTTTAGTAATGTCTTACAAAATTTTCATGCCTTTGAGGTCTTACAGTTTTCAGATACTTGGTACAAGTATGGTTCATACCTTGCTTGAAGTCTTATAGAATTTTCATGCCTTTGAGGTCTTACAGTTTTCATATACTTGGTACAAGTATGGTTCATGCCTTGCTTGAGGTCTTACAGATACAGTTGCTGCCTTATGTAGGTCTTACAAGATCGAGCCTACCCGTTTGGGGTCTTATGGCCTCAGGTTTTTTAAAGAATGATGATTGGTGACGCTCCCCGAGTCATGGAGGGTATTTTGGCTTGGGAGTCATTACTCTTAAACTTGGTATTACCTCATTGAGGCTTACGATTTCAACGATTCCAACCCTGAGGTCATGTGATTTTTGAGATTTTGACGCCAGTCCCCAAGTGTTTGGGACACTTTCAGCCTTGGAGACGTTTCGTGGTTTTCACACTGCCTTGTTGAGGGTTTATGAGTTTGGATTCCCGACCCGGAGGTTGTTCAGGTGTTGAATTGTTGACGCCAGTCCCCGACGGGTTGTTTCCGACGGAGGAGTCTCTATTGCAAAAATGCTGAGTTTCTATTGGAGTGTGAGATGCTTTGATAAAAGGTATTCTTCAATTACTTGGTATAAGTATACATTTTTTTGTCCATCGGGGGCCCGACTATACGGACACGGTTCGTTCGACTGTTTGGCCCGGTACATGTTTTTCCTATTGGGACCCCACTTCGCATTTCTTGGCTTTTCCGAGTGGATGAGCTTTTTCAAGTGGATGACCTTCTGGGGGGATGCCCCCCACTGTTCGAGTTGGATTACAAAAGAATCCTTGAGTACTTGTTGAGTCTTCCTTAGGTAGTATGTGGATATTGCCTTATTAAAAACCTTGCTGGTAAAATCCTTTTCTGGATAAAAACTCGATAAAAGGAAAAGAGTGCAATGGATGCTTTAAAACCTTAAGGTATTCAGTTTGGGTTAGTGCTTTGATTGCTTCGGTCGAGCGCCTGATAAAGGTTAGTGTGAAATATAAAATGAAAAGAGGGATGGTTATACCTTAGTGCGGGATGTGCCGGCGATGTTTCGAGGTCCGATATGTCTTAGTCTCTTGTGATGAGGATGCGGTACGGTCTTGTTGATTCATTTAATCGGGCTTAATCGAAGATGTAGTTTGATTACACTTTGGCTCTTTTACGAATAGAGGTATTGGTGCCGGTGCCACATCGTGCACCGCAAATATTTCCCTTGCTGCATTCTGTTCCCCTTAGATGATTTTAATCCCCTCATTTGTTGGAAATTTTATCATTTGGTGGAGGGTGGACGGTACTTCTCTCATGCAGTGTATCCACGGCCGCACAAACAAGGCGTTGTACCTCATGCCTCCTTCGATGACATGGAACTTGATATTTTGGGTTGTGGTGGACACGTTGATGGGGTGGGTGATTTCTCTTTTCGTTGTTTCACTTTCCATGTTGAATCCGTTAAGGACTCAAGTGGTGAGTACGATTTGGTCAAGCAGTCCGAGCTGCTCTATTACCCTCGATGTGATTATGCTGGCCGAGCTACCTGGATCCACGAGTACACGTTTATTTGAAATATATTTACGAGGAAAGAGATTACAAGTGCATTATTGTGAGGCTGATACAATGTCTCAGTGTCCTCTTCGCTAAATATGAGGTCATCCTCGGGTATGTACCCCCGGGTTCACTTTTTTCTAGTGATGGATATTTTCTTCCTTCTTATCACGGGTTCCTTCGGGGCACTTGATGCCTCCCAAGATCATGTGAATGACATGTTGTGGTTCATTCGTTTCGTTCTTCTTGGCTGCCTCTCTTTCTCGGAACTAATTTTAGACCCGGTTGCTTAAGAATTCTTGGAGGTGACCTTTATTGTGTAGTCTGACTACTTCTTCATGGAGCTGGTGGCAATCCTTAGTCCTGTGACCGTGCGTGTTGTGAAACCCACATACTAAGTTATGATTCCTTTATGAAGGATCTGATTGTACATGCATGGGCCACCTAGCGCCTCTGATTTTACTGATGGCAAACATGATGTCCGATACATCGACATTAAAGTTGTATTCTAATAAGCGAAGTTCCCCCGTTGGCCCCGCATTCCTATCGAACCCGGCTCTATTGATGAGCCCCAAGGATTCTGTCCTTGGTCTATCCTTCGATTGTTTCGAGGTGGGTTGTGCCTCGGGGTGTTCCTCCTGTCTTCGGTGTATGGCTGATATCTTTCTTTGTTTGGCTTTGGCTCCTTCACTAGAAGCCTGCTTGGGTATACTGAGCCCGAGGGGGTTCCTAGCTGGTCATCTTAAACCCTGATCTTTGACTGGTAATAGTTGTGGACGTCCGAGCTGATCACGACGGGATATTCGACCAGATTCTACTTCAGCTGCTTTGAAGCCACTGAGCTTCAGTTATTCAGACCCTGAGTGAATTCCTCTACCACCCAGTCATCAAAGACCGGTAGTAGTTCCATTCGTTCCATTTGAAAATGAGATAAAAACTCACAACATCTTGTTCTCCCTTTGCTTGATTTTGAAGACGTCGGATTTCCTTGTGTCCACCTTGATGGACCGGCATGCGCCTTTATGAAGGAATCTGCCAGCATGGCAAATGAATCTATAGAGTTTGGGACCAGTTTATGATACCACATCATTGCACCTTTAGAAAGTGTTTCTCCAAATTTTTTAAGCAGGACAAACTTGATCTCATTGTCCTTCAGGTCGTTGCGCTTTACTGCACAAGTGTAAGCGGTAACATGATCATTAGGGTATGAGTTACCCTTATATTTCTGAAGGTAAGACATTTTGAACTTCTTTGGAATGGATTTTGAGGACGCTTCTTGTGGGAATGCCTTCTATATGAACTTCTTTGAGTCTACACCTTTCAAGATCGGGGGCGCCCCTGGAATTTGGTCGACCCTGGAGTTGTAAGTCTCGATCTTCTTGTCGTTGGATTCTATCTTTTTTTTCCTGATTCGATCCTTCTGGTGAGGTTGTCGAGCATCTTTACGATGACAACATCGGCTATCGACCCGTTATTGCTCGATCTCTCCAGTACCTGTTCCGCCGGGGGAGCTGTCCTCTGTGCTACTGTACTAGGAGTTCTTTGGTGAGTTTGCAGCTGAGCAATAGCCAGTTGTTGTGCCTGAAACATTTCAAAAATAACATGAAGGCTAACCTCTCATTCTTCCCTGATTAGGGTTTTCTGAGCTTCTTGTGGATCTCCTTAGTACACGCTCCTGTTGGTATGTGAGCTTATATCGACCTGCTGGGCGTTTCATGAGACTACATCCGCTGGGATCGGTCTTGGTGCTTTCTCAAGTTCTTATAGTGGTATACCAACACCTAGATAAACCACACCATTCTCTCCATGGTTCTCGAGGTTGTTGTTTTCAACTCTATTTATCGAGCTAGGCATTTCGACCTGAAATTGAAGACCTTGGACAAGAAAAGGTGTGAAAGATAACTTGTGTTGTGTAATGAAACCAACAAGAAAATAATCACTATTATTTTTAGCCCCACGGTGGGCGCCCAACTATTTACCGTGAAAATGGTACTAATAATTAAATTTGATTATGGGACTCTAAAAATATGTGATCGATTTTTATGCTAGTTGTTAAGCAGTTGATGCTATGTGTGGGACTTAGAAACAAAAAGGATAAGGCAATAATAAAATTGATAGGTTAGCAATTGGGGCCTTGAGCTTGTTGATTCGGGGCCTCAATGTCGACTCCGGAGCTCGGCTGTGAGCTATCAAAGTTGGTCGAGGTATGACTAACAATTATAATAAAATCAACGGAGGCTCTTTATGGCCAATGATAAGCGATAAATGATGAGCACTAATGAAGATAGTAAATGGGAGCAATAATATCAGGAGAATATGTTAGAGAGTTGAGAGAATGTTCTTGTATATTTCGTGTGAAGCAACTTAAGTATCATGGGTTTACAAAATGACAAATATCCCCTTTATATAGGAGGGGAATCCTAACATAGTACAACATGCATTAATTACAAAGATGTGGAGATGGGACAAATAGATGACATCCTGATTCGGGTTTAGAGTAGTCCACTAGGCTCTATCAGTACCAGCTGCATGCCTTGGGAAATGTCCATTTCTACCATTATCACGATCATTAATACCCTGAGGTCGAGTGTCACCGACCATCAATGGAGGAAACTGGTCCGTGGCCTCGAGCCTTCGAGGTGATATCCTGAGGCGCCTCGTTAACTAGAAATTGGACCCTCTGATTTCACCGTATACAGAACCCCTCTGGGACCTGAGCTGGCCCCACTAGAACTGACTGGGTTGGAACCTCTTCGCCAAACTCAACTTGAGGCTCCACCACTAGTGCTGCTTCTCAAGCTCTGGGCTGAGCTTTGCCTCTACCTCGGGCCCTAGCACTACCTTTGCCTCTACCACTCCTAGGAGCTGCTACTGAGGGATTGGGTTTCTGGTCAGCTGATGAAGCAGTACGTGTTCTCACTATCTACACAAGAATAGAGTGGAAGTTCAATCAGCATTGAGAAATCAAGTCACAATAGGAAAGAATAAATGTGAAGTTTTTCCTAACTCTATAGCCTCTGGGGGATAAATATAGACGTTTTTGTACCGATCCCTCAGACTCTACTAAGCTTGTCAGTAAATTGTGAGACCTAAGCAACCTAGTCTAATACCAATTTGCCACAACTCGAATTTTTCAACCTCGGGAGTCTTGATACTACCTACTAGTGAAAGCTAGGCAAGCCAATTATTCCAATTACTTAACCTTTTTCATTTTAATACCTTAAATGTGGTGATTAAACATCATATAAGCATCAAAAATAATAAAGCGGAAGACTATAACGTAACAAGTTAATAATAATTCTGATATAGATCCACAACAAAATACCCAAAACTAGTGTCAGAATCTCAAAGACTATCTAGGAATACTATAAATAGGGGGTTCGAAAGATAAATACATAAGTGTTTCTAAAATAAATAGAAGGAACAGTAAGGAAATATAGAAGGAGATGCCAAGGCCTGCGGATGCCTGTAGGACTACCTCGGGTCGCTTGAATGGACTGAAGACAACAACCTCACTGCGGTCCAAAGGTTGCGGCACTGGGATCTGTACACATTGCAGAGTGTAGTATCAGCACAATCGACCCCAATTTCTAATAAGTGCCTAGCCTAACCTCGGCGAAGTAGTGACGAGGCTAGGACCAGACTAACAACTAAACCTGTGCAATTAAATCATATACAACAGAAAAATAAAGGCATATATTTACAGTGAAAGATGGGAAGGGGAAAGCATGCTGCGGGGAGTATAAGATAACAACAAAATACCAATAGAGGAATGTAAATAAACCACAATTCAATTCCCAACAAGAATAAGGAAAATCAGAAACAAGTACACAACATCACCCTTCGTGCTTTTACTCTCGTTCTCACCACAAGAATCAATATTCACTTTCATTATTTCTTGTTGCGGCGTGCAACCCGATCCCAAATCATATAATAGTACTGCAATGTGCAACCCGATTCCATTTTATAGGCGTACAACCCGATCCAATTTCACATAATACCATTTTAGCGTGCAACCCGATCCCATTTCACATAATACCGTTGCAGCATGCAACCCGATCCTATTTCACATAATACTGTTGCGAGGTGCAACCCGATCCCATTTCACATAATACTGTTGCAGCATGCAACCCAATCCCATTTCAATTCAACATCAAGCATAGAAGAATCCTGGAAAGGGAACATGAGTATAACAACAACATCCAGGCAAGGGAGACAATATCATAAACAATAACATCCTGGGAAGGGAGACAACAAGGATAATCATCATACTAAGCATGAACAAATCACAATGGATTCACAACAATTACAATATGAGACTCACGAGCATGCTTGACACCGACGTATAGATACTCGTCACCATGCCTGTACGTCATACTCCACAATTAACATATAGTAAATAGGACACAACTCCTAACCCCTCAAGCTAAGGTTAGACCAAACACTTACCTCGATGCCACAAACACAATTCAAGCCTCAACTACACTTTACCTCTTGTTTCCACCACCAATTCACTTGTATCTAGCCACAAGTTACTTAACTATATCAATATATGCTAAATGAATCAATTCAAATTCATGAAAATATGTTTTCCAATTATGTCCCCAAAAAGTAAAAAATTGATCTCGGGCACACATGGTCGATACTCGAGGTTCGAACCCAAACCGGATTACCCATTCACCCACGAACTCAAATATAAAATTTGTTTTAAAATCGAACCTCAAATAGAGGTCCAAATCCCCCAAAATTGAAAATCCTAAGTTCTACCCAAAACACCCAATTTTCCCCATAAAAGTCCTTGATTTTGAGTTGAAATTATTTAAAAATTAAAGAAAATGAGTTAGAAATGACTTACAATCGATTTGCGGAAGCACTTGTATTTAGAAAATCCCCCAAGAGAGCTCAGGGTTTCAGGGAGTTTGAAAAATGAAGATTTTTTTGCTAAGTGATGATTTACACAGGCGCAAATATTGCATTTGCGATGCCAGGTTTGCAAATGCGAACAATGTTCGCAATCGTGGTTCCTGTCAAGGTCGCATTTGCGACATAGGCTTCGCAATTGTGAAGGCTCCCTACCCAGCCCAGTCTTCGCCAAATGCAATGGGTATTCATAAATGCGAGCTCCCAATTGCGAGCCAGGCTTCACAATTGTAAAGCCTACAGACCTGCAATATACCAGCAGTTTTTCTAAGTCTAATTTCACTCAGTGGCCTATCTAAAACTCACTCGAGCCCTTGGGGCTCCAAACCAAACATGCACGCAAGTCCAAAAATATCATACGGACTTTCTTGTACAATCAAATCATCAAAATAATATCAATAACTATGAATTTAGCGTCAAAATCAAAAAAGATTTCATGAACTCTTAAGTTCCATTTTTAACAACCGATGGTCCGATTCACACCATATCAAGTCCGTTTCTTACCAAATTTTACAGGCTTGACTTAAATCCTATATAGGACCCATACCGGTTTCGGAACCAAAATACGGGCCTGATACCATCAAATTCAAATGCATTTAATTTTCCAAAATCTTTTATAATTTCAATTTAACAATTTTCTTCAATAATTCGTTTCTCGGACTTGGGACCTCGGAATTCAATTTCGGGTATACGCCCAAGTCCCATATTTTCATACGGACCCTCTCGGATCGTCAAATTATGGGTCCATGTCCGTTTACCCAAAATATTGACCGAAGTCCACATAAATTCATTTTAAAAGCAAAATTTACCATTTTTCACAAATTTTTACATAATGGCTTCCCGGATAATGACTGCACACGCAAATCGGGCTAAGATAAAAAGGAAGTTTTTAGGCCTCGAAACACAAAATTTACTTTCAAAACAAGTGAGGTCATCACAACACATTGGCTTTTGGAAAATTACTGAGTTTACATACAGTCCCTCAAACACTCTGCTACCGCTTTCAATCTTACTGTTTAGCTTCCTAGCTATTATATAACTCTAGCGTGTGCATTCATATTTTTTATCTTCTTCTCATCCTTTTTTTGACCTTGACTCTATTTGAATATTCACTAAAAATACCATTAAGGTTTTATTTTTAGACAACCAAAATTTTTAGTCACCAATAATTTACGTCATACAACTTTCACTCGAATATATGAACACTTACAGAGTGTCTACGGTAATGGTCATTGAGCACCTGCAATATTTTTTGTTGTATATTTCCTGACAACTCCGCAACCAATTTCGAATATACTAGAGTTTTATTTGGTCTCTACTCGGACCTCGACCTTTTTATTCTACATTGGCTCACCATAGTTGTAACAACCCGACTGATCATTTTGAGCTCTAATGTGTCATTCAGATGTTTGAGGCCATGAGTAGCTTCATTTCAGGTATTATGACTCGTACGTATGGTCATAATTGAATTTCAAGAAGTTTGGAGTCGATTTGGAAAGAGAATTCTCATTTTGGAAACCTTAAGTTGGAAGAATTGACTAAGATTATATTTTTGAGTAAACTACCTCAGAATCAGGATTTGAAGGTTACAACAAGTTTGTATGATGATTTAGGACTTGGGCGTATGTTCGGATTGGGTTTTGGATGATTCGGGACCGGCGCCTATTGTGGAGGTTAGCATTTTAGAAGAATTTCTTAATTTGGGCTGAACTGTATTTTAATGTTATCAATGTCCGTTTCGGATTTCGAGTATGAGAATAGATCTGTATGGTGATTTTGGTATTGGGAGCGCATCTGGAAGGGGATTCGGAGGTCCGTAGGTCATTTTGGGGTCATTTGGCGAAAGTTAGAAATTTGAAGGTTTTTGAGAAGTTGGACCGGAAGTGGAATTTTTTATATCGAGGTCAGATTGTGATTCCGAAAGTTGGAATAGGTCCATAATGTCAAATGTGATTTGTGTACATAATTTGAGGTTAATCGAACGTGATTTGACAGGTTTCGGCATCAAATGTAGAAGGTAGAAGTTCAATAGTTCACTAAGGTTGAATCGACGTGAAATTAGTAGTTTGTGTTACTTGAAATGAACTTAGGCCTCGAGCAGGTCCGTGTTATGTTATGGAGCAGGTCGGTGTTATTGGATGGGATCCCGGAGGCCTCGGGTGTGTTTCGGGTTGTATCACGCTCTTATTTGATGTTTTAATGTCATTTCTTTGGGCATAAAGGGTACCAAATTATGCGAATAAGCTCCAGATTTAGTTTTTATTGAACCATTAGATTTTTATCGTAATTACATATCCATTTCAAAAAGAATCATCAAATGTGGATATCGTATGAGGAAGTTATGCTCATTTATGTGTCGGGAAAACTGCTAGTTTCTGTGTAGTAACAATTGCGAACATCTCTATTGCAATTACGATACCCAGTTCACAATTGCGAACTTTTTATCGCAAATGTGACCTTTTCCAACCTTTCCTTGTTCTCCATTGTGAAGGCTTTCTTCACTTTTGCGAAGGTTCGCAATTGCAAACCCTGAATTGCAAATGCGACATCTGTAGCTTGTTTTCAGCTGTGTAACTCGGGTTTTTGCGTCATTCAATTATATTTTGAACCCTAGGTCCGAGAGTGGTCAATTTTGAGAGAGGATTTTTGTATCAAATCATTGGGTAACTGACTCTAACCAATATTCAATTATATTTTGTGATTATACCTTAGATTTAAAATCAAAATTCATGAGAATCTAAAGGAAAATTTGGGGTTTTGGAGAAAAACCTAAAAATTGGTATTTTTGGATTTTGACCACGAATTTGGGCATGGAATTGGAAATAAATTATATATTTGAGTTCGTGGGGTTATGGGTAAAGTTTATCTTCGAAATGTTTTGGAATCCGAGCATGTGGGTTCGAGGGTGATTTTATCGACTTTTCGAGCGGAATTGAGAATTGTTATAAATTGAATTTTAAAGAGTATTTGAGTACATATTTATGGAGTTGCACCTTTATTGACTAGTTTTGGAGCATTGGGTGTCGGTTTGAGTCGTCGGAAGGGCTTGGGAGCCGGTTATAGAGTTTAAGAACGAGGTAAGTCTCCTTTCTAATCTCGTAAGAGGGAATTTACCCCATAGGTGAATTAATTCAATATGTGCTTCTATTTGTGGGGGTTACGTACACACGAGGTGATGAGAGTTCATACGAAGCTACTATTCCTATTTATGTACGGGTAGTTTTAGGTTTACACCATGCCGTGTGGACACCGTTACTTGATTATAGTTGTTAATTTTATCAAATGAACTAAGTTGAGAATCTTTAAGGATTTAAAATTATTCAAGTTGAATTGTCTTTAGTTTTCTAAAAGAATCAAGAAAAGAATTATGATTTAATGTTAAATTTATATTTGACCGCGTCGCAAGCATGATCCGCGAGCGGGGTGATTCCTTAAATTTATACTTGACTGCTTTGCACATATGATTCACGAGCGAGGTTTATTCTTTCTACTACTCTTATGGAATCGGTCCGTTCACCTTGGCAGGATTTATGTACCACACTCTCTTGGGAGCGGGCCGTTCGCCTAGGCAGGTTAATAGATGCATCTATGGTCCGTGTAGTTCGACCCTCGACAGTGAACCATTTAATTTTATGTTGGATCGGGCCGACATTTTCTATAAAATATCCTCATGGAATCGTGCGTAATATTTGGCAAGAAACCAATGTAGCTATGGGTGTTTACCCTGATTTGAATTATGATGAAATCCACCATATATATATATATATATATATATTCCGCTTAAGGGGGAAATTTGCTGTAGTTGAAAGCTTGAGTTAATTGTAAATAGGGGAATTTTACTACATATTTTATACTCCCTCCTTTTCAATTTATGTGAACCCATTTGACTGGGCACGGAGTTTAAGAAAAGAGGGAAGACTTTTGAACTTGTGGTGTAAAATAAAGCACATATATTTTGTGTGGCTATAAATCATTGCATAAAGGTAAATTGTTTCCAAATAGGTAAAAAGGTCATTCTTTTTGGCACGGACTAAGAAAGAAATAGGTTCACATAAATTGAAACGGAGGGAGTACTTGTTAATTTTATTTATTTACACTACCTCACATTTATTTACCTCTTTACTGTACCTGACGTTATTGGACCACTATCAAGTGTCGAAGTCGACCCCTAGTCTCTACTTCTTCGAGGTTAGACTAGATACTTATCGGGTACGCGTTGTTTTCGTACTCATACTACACTTGCAGTACATTTTGTTGAACAAGCACATATATATTTTGTGGCCTTGTGGACACAATGGCATGGTTGATACGGGGACTTGAAGCGAGTTGCATCTTATGTACGATCCGCAGCCAGAAGAGTCTCTTTCACAGTATTTGTATTTTATGATTTCAGAAATAATGATTTATGATTTCAGAAAAATTAAAATGAGAATTAAGTAATTAATTGGTGTTGACTTGCCTTGCAGTGGTGTCCGGCGCCATCATGATCTTTAATGGATTTCTGATTGCGACAATATAGTATTAGAGCACTAGGTTCACTTAGGTCTCATGTGTCATGAGCAACTCTAGTAGAATCTTGCGGATCAGTGCGGAAACGTCTGTACTTATCTTCGATAGGATACAGGGCTGTTAGGAGAACTTCCCTTCTTGATTCCTCATCGTGCGATTTGATTTCTTTGAGGCTTATGCCTTCCTTTCCTTCACCTTCAGTCTTATGTGATGTGAAACGTTTATTATCTATCAGGAATTGAGGAATCGTAATGATACTATAAATGTGGTGCAGGATGTTTCTCCCTGCATATTCAATTGGCCTAATGTCATCGCCTTGTGGAAGGATGTCTTGTCATTCCAGCTCAGTAGGTGTATTTCTGATGGTTTGAGGCTATGCACAAGTTTCTATGATGTCCATTAATTGTTATCTCCTAGTTTTAATGTAATGGTAAGATACTTGTCTATGCGTTGAGGGAGAGAATTGAAGGGAGGTTTTACTCAATGCCTGATTCATGGAATTCATTCTTCATTTGCGGCGGAGGAAAGGCAATCAAACTAAGAATGTTTACACTTAGGTTGATGGAGTAACGGGATTTGGTATTTTCGAGCGTGGTGGAATCTTCACCTGTGATGTGGCATCATCATCGTCCATGATTGGTTATAATGTGTTAAGTTCGTCGGTGGTATGGTTTCCTTCAATTCGCCTTGGGGCAGAATATTATGAACTGTGTTGGGAAAGCAGCTATCAAAGGTCGCAGTGTGCAATGGTTCAAGATTGAATCGGCATTCGTAGTATTGATGGCCCGAGAAAGATGATTTTTGGAAAGGTTGAAAGTTGGTAACATTCTATCGGTTCAAGTGATACAGAGGTAGATTTTGATTTAATGTAACAACTGGGTAGCAAAGGATGAGGAAGGACATATGGGAGGTTCCTTGCGACGGATAAACTTATAGAAGGCCAAGTCTGAGAATTAGAAGTCAGGTAGTTGCTTAAAGGAATGAGTTTGACCATAGTGAGAGAGTGTTGTTGATACCCAATTTTTCCCTAAGTATTTTTATACGCAAAATACTTCCAAAATAACATATATGTGCATATATAAGCACACCCAAGAGTTTTGGCATTTTTAATGATTTTTAAACCAATTCATTGCCTATTTTAATACAACAAAATCTAGTAATTATTTCCAAAATTATCATTTTCGGTGAATTATTTATTTCATTCTCATATTTACACCAAAATATAATTAAGGTGATTTTTTTTCACATTTTTACGAATTTATTTGGTATTTTAAAGCTAAATTGCATATAATTGCAATCATAGCCTGTTTTGCGATTAATAGTATTTTATAATTGTAAAATTAGTTCCAGTATTTTTTAATTAATATTTATGAATTATTAAGGGGTTCAATGCTTTTGATTTCTCCCCAAAGTCATTTTTACTATTTTTATATAATTAAACAAAGGAAAATTGGCTATTTAGATACTAGCCCCATCTATTTCAATTTTAGCCTCAAATTAGGTCAAATCTCAGCCCCAAATTCCCAATCCAATTCCGTTTAAACCTAACCCGCGACCCAATTCTAAATAACCCAACCCAGATCCCTTTTTATCCTGGCCATTGATCTCTGAGATCAACGACCCCTATTCATCCCTTCTTTTTTTAATCCACACGACTACCCTAATTCTCTCATTCCTCCTAACCTGCCACCCTCGAATCCTCTCTCCTCTCTGATTCCCTCTAAGACCTAAACCTAACCCTAGCCATCTCCCTCCGATTACCACCCAAAACCGCCTAAATCCATGGCTTCCAAGGCTATTAAAGGCCTATAGTTCCCTCCAATGGCTCCTGCATCCCTATTGTTTGAAGAATTGAGGCCAGACCTCGAAGGTCTTCACTCAAATCTTCACCTACTCGAATATCCCGGCCATCTCCGGCCTTGCTCCGGTGGCTCTTGGTCTTTTGAGCTTGATTGTGATATTCTCTAGCTTAGATCGTGACTTTTCCAGGCTTTCTTGCTTCTAGGGTTCTTCTAAAACCCTAGCCTCTCGAGGTTCTCCTGATTTCTCTAGATCTGATCTAGATCTATGTTTATTTTAAGGTTTTCAAACGATTTCACAAAGTTTCTTTGCTTTCAAACCCTTCATCTTCTCCGACTTAGGGTTTCTCTGATTTTACATGCTCTACTGTGATTCTTATCTGTTTTCTTGTACCTTGTTCTAATGACTTCCCCTACTGTATTTTACATGAGTTTTCTTTTATTATGTTTTCATGAAGTTTTCTGGGAAATACATGTTTAAGGTCTCAGTCTCTTTGACTTTTCTGAACTTATTTTGTTAGTATTTTTTTGCCTGACTTGCTTGTTTTCGTCTCTAGACTCGATTAATGGTAAAAACCTTAGAATTTGGGGGTTTCATTCGAGTTTTGAGGCCACGTGTTACGTGCTTTGTGTGTTTCTCATCTCTAAACTTGCTTGGTTTCAAAACCCCAAATCTATGAGTTCCTGAAGTTGTTTCATCTTTGTTTCAACTTTGTTTCTCCATGTGGTTCTGACTTTTTGCTAAAATCTATAAGACCTTGTTTACTTGATTCTTTAGCATGCTTCTGATACTCCTTCTCCCTGTTACTAGATTAGCCTATACGACTATCGTGTTTCATCAGCACTATTGTTTCTCTTTGCCATGATTTAACCTCACACGCCCAATGTTGTGCATTTTTTATATACATTGGTTGTCCCTCTAGAATTTTGGGACTGATTTCAGACTTTCTTGTGTAAGCATGATTGATTCTTTCCTTGTTTTATTTGAAAACTCTCTTTAACCTTTCGATTCCCCTATTTCTGACTTGGTTCATTAGTGATTTTGAATCCTTGATTCCCTGATTTACTATGTACTAATTGATTTATTTTGTTCTTGCCTTATTTACTTAACCGTGTATTTCAAATTTTCTTTCCTTAATTACAACCCCTATGTATTTGCCCCTTATTTGTATGCTATGCACAATATGTTTACTTGATCTCCTTCCTTATACAACTTCTGCCCTTTACCGTTCAAATTTGAACTCTTTAATTAAAGGATTTTTTGCTACTGATTGATTCTAATTGATACATGATTATTTTCTTACCTTTGTTCCCTGCCTGATTTCAAACTATAAATACCTGCTCCTTTCTTAACACACACACACGACCAACACTCGAGTCTTTTTTCTGAACTCACACTCACACGCATATACTTTTACTATTTGTATTGTGGCCTATTACAAGATTTATGCTTTCTTTCTGAAACTGGTATGTTCTAATTTTAATTCTAACCTCAACTCCAATGTGTTTACTTACCAGTTCTTATGTCCATGTTTGCTTTAATGTCTGAAGTATTTAATCTCTGTGCAATGTGGTTATATCCTGCTCATTTCTTGTAATGAATCCCATTCCTATATCCCCTTATGTGTTTTGAGCTATGGTTCAAAACATGACAATATATATGAAGTTATTGTCCATTGATATGAACTGGACCCTTTGGGCCCTAAGCTCTTTCGATCTCTTATCCCCATTCCCTTACTATGTGTGCTGAGTTAAAGCTTTGGCCTGACAATATTCTAATTACTGCCCAGGCCATGGCTTGACCTTCAATACGTCCTTACTCTCCGATGTTTGGCCAACGGGTTTGGTTAGGGGTGTGCCAGCCTACCTCATGGTTAGGTATGACCACCATCCTGCCTTGGCACTCCCTACCCCTCGCTATTATACTTGCACTCATTCTTAGAACTTAAGTTATGCCCCTCTCTTGTGAGCCTTGCCTTAGGACCCCTGAGCTCTCTATTAAATTGGACACTTGAGGGTTTGCTCTTCCACACTGCACTATAACTCATTCTGATTAACATCTTGGGTGTAAGCACTGCTTGGGGTTCCTGAAACCCCTTGGATCTCTGAAACACCCTAGATAAGAGAAGGCCTTGAAAATCTGGATCTCGGAAGTGGCTCAATCTCATATTATTAGACACTAAGTCTGAATTAGGCTGTTCGAATGTATCAGATAATTCCTGATGTACTTTTTATTTCAGTTGTATTCTTCTGGTCTGTAATAATTTGTGTAAAATCATGGGGATTTAGTAAAAAGGGAGGGGTTTTATTTTCACGCACTAAGGGTAGAAAATATGCCCGTAGGGATTTATTTCTGATTTGTGCAACTTCACACGTAGAAAACATGTCTATAGGATGTAACATTTGATTTCTGCAACTAAGCATTTAGATACCATGCCTATAGGGATTTGCATTTCTGCATATAATAATGCCATTAGGCAAACAATTAGGCTTAACAACAAAATCGCAAATAGATACCATGTCTATAGGGATTTGCATTTCCGCATATAATAACGTCGTTAGGCAAGCAATTAGGCTTAACAACAAAATTGTATGTAGATACCATGTCTACAACACTCCTGTTTAAAAGGTCCAAATCAGTTAACGCATAGAGAGAGAAAGCCTATTGGAGCTTTGAATCTGAGCCGTTTCATTCATTCAAATTAGCATTCACCTTTTGAAAATAGTATTTACTGAAGCTCATAAAGTAACAGATCTTTTCTAAATGAATCTGCATTTTTCTGAAACTCATGAAACTCTTTTCCAATTAGTCTGCATGTCCTCTGAAGTTTATTTCATTTCTGTTAAACCTTTTTTTAAAACAGTACATGCTTTTTCTGAAACTCCTTTTACTCAATAACTTTGCTTTATAATATGTTTGTGTTTTAAAAATTAGTAGTTCCATCCAACACTTAGACTAAGGATTAATCAATCAATCATATCAGTTTTAGACAACTATATTCAAGCGAGCCTAATGCAAAATTCCCGTCTAAAAATATGTTTTGAACCAGTCCGCTCATCGTTTTATATAATTTAAGACCAAACCAGTACGTGCAAGACATGCTAAACTCTATGGCTTTATCTAATTTAAGGAGGTTTATTTGAGCCCTATTTGATTATTTGTTTTCCCCTTTACTTGCATTATGTGTTTTGATTGACGCCTTAGTATTTTATCCTTTTAAAACTCCCAAAAGACCCCAAACCCCTTTCCCTTTAGGATTAGTAGTCCAAGTGCCTCCGGGACTGATAGGATTGGGACGGGTAGAATATGGATATGATGACCACGCAATAACACCACGTGTATAAACGGTTACCGGGTGTTGTGTGGGGTGATCCATATTATTTATAAACGTAGGATCCCTCTCCCTTTACCTGTTTATTTTATTTCGAAAACTACTTTCTTCGTAAAATTTCAGCTTCTTTAACTTCGTTTTAGTTTCAAATCATTTGAAACTATTATTTGTAATTCTTGCTTATCTACTTGTGTTTGCTTGCTTAAAGTCACAATTGTAACATGGCCGGGAACCGCACTAGTGGATCTTGATCTCAAATTCAATTGTAACTGGTTCTTCATCTCAAATTCTTCCTTAAAGTTTCCTAATGCACTATAATCATTAGGTGGCGACTCTTCAAATCCATAAACCCAATTCCCAAATGGGAATAAAGTTATCTTCCCAACTGTCGTAAACTCGATTTCGCTTTAGATAAAGGGGGCGTCGACAAGTGGCAAAGTAGCATGTGGGTTCTGTGGTAGGATATCTGTACACCTTGAGAAAAGTTTAGATGATTTGGGATTCATGGCGGACAATGACTAGGTCTACGGGCTTAATTTGGAATGTTGGCTGCTATACTGAAGGGAGATTAGATGCGACAGAAAGGAGTTGCTTGATATGAAGAAGGATGCAACATGACTTTGGATTGGAATTGTCAAGACCCAAATTCCATATTAGGCCATGATGGCGCCCAACATCGTTGTTGGGCAAGCTAATACTAATCAACTAGTGAATTCTCATTTAAATAATTAGTACGTGGTAACTTCTCCTTATCTATAAAAGTAAATTAGAAGTTTAAGATTCAAGCATAAATAAATGGAAGCAATAATTAAGAATTGAAATCATGAATTAAACCAAAATAAAATTGTAAGTCCACTAATGTGTGTGCCAAGACCCGGAGTCATAACTATGTGGACAATCTAGTAGAATATACAAAACCATACTATCCTACTGTCTGAAAAGGAAATAGATAGGAAAATAAAGACATAAGAGAGACTCCAACTACTGCAGAACGGCTCAAAAGGGCAGCTCACTGGGAAGTCTCAAGCTGAGGAGTCAAATCTACGTGTCGGACGGATTGCGAGATGCACCTGTCTCAGATCATGAACAATCAAGTACAGAAGTGTAGCATGAGTACATAAAAATATGTACCCAGTATGTGTCTCATCTAAACTCGTCGAAGTAGTGACGAGGGGTCGACTCCGACACTTACTTGTGCCAATAATATAATAATATGAAGTTCCAATTCTTACAGTATAATGTATGTAGATAACATTCAAGCTCAAATAAGAATAATAACTGAGAAACCCTTCGATCATATTTTAAGAAGTCAAGGCACTTTCTTTATTTAAGACAAGTGTCCTTTCAAGCTACAAAACATACAACTACAAATAGTTCCAATTCTATTATCACACACAAATACCACCAAGGATGTTCGTCCTGATACAACATAAAAGTAAAATGTGCACTGCCGAGGGTCGAACAACATGAACCATAGATGCATCTATTCACCCCGCTCGTGAATCATACATGCGACGCGATAAAAATATACTCGCGAATCATACGTGCGACGTGGACAAATATAATTTTATCATTTAAATCATAACCCTTCCTTGATTCTTTTTAAAAAATGAGGACAATTCAACTTGAAGCCTTTAAATCCTTAGGATTTCCTCAACTTAATTCCTTTCATAAAAATTAGCACATATAATCAAATAATAATGTCCATAAAGTATGGCATAAACATAAAACTGCCCAGACATAACAGAAATAGTATCTACGTAGGGACTTTCATCCCCAGATTTGGCATGGTAACCAACATTCATCCAAGCGTGCTGAATTGGTAGAAAGACCTCCACTCCAGTGATCAGACGCTCGTCCACAAGTACTTGGGAAATTTGCCTTCTCTTCTAGAAATTCAGCTTGATAACAGAATCATAGAGGCTGCGACATTATTCTAGGATAGTGACAAGTCTGTGTTCCACTTTGGGGACCTTGAAATGACTCATTTGCTAGAAGAAATAGGAGGTTTAGCTAGCATTCCTTGGGAGAATCCGGGTTTGCTTATGCCAGAGAATCGCAAGGGTAGGGGTTTCCTTAAGATGATGGGACTGAAGAAGAACCCGGATTTAACCTGCCTCAAAGACACTTACATCCCATTTGACTATCTGTACGAGAGGTACGTCCATAGCAAGTCATACGACACCTATTCAGACGAGTTCGCCCTTACCTCATTGGGGCATATCCACCGAAGGGTCTTCGTTTTTATGATTTGCTTTTTGGGAATATTGGTGTTCCATATGATGAAGGCTAGGATCCACACAAAACTGTCCATGGTAACCAAGACTTTGATGGGAGGAATTGGTGGGCAGACTTTCAGTATAATGACCATGATCGTCGCTGAGATATACCGAGCCCTGGACAACTGTCAGCAAAAGGCCAATCATTTTGAGGGTTGCAACTTATTACTTTAGCTCTGGCTCATGGAGCACCTCCAGAAAGGGGAATACGAACAAGAGATCCTACGTAGAGACTGGGATGATCACATTGCCTTTCACCAGCCAAGGCGTATGAATTATATGCCTAAAATGTTCTCTCAGCAGGACGCTAGAGGATGGGTAGAATTATTTGAAAATCTGAAAGAGGACCAGGTACAATGGATGGTTGAGTGGTTCCCGACGGACGAATTCATTGTTCGATCCCGAGACGCACCGTTTCTCATACTAATTGGTTTGAGAGGAACTTATCCTTACGTTCCCCTCCGAGCCATGAGGTAAGCTGGGAGAAAGAAAATCATACCAAGGGTCGACAAAATGAGTCACTTCAGGGCTGACTTCCAGGACGATGATAGCCCTCACAGGTGCCAAGAACAACACATGTGGCATTGCAAACTCGTTTTGGGGAAAGAATCTATTGAGCCAGATAGATATCACGCCGGTTGTGTGCCACATTACTCAGGTTGGCTGGAAGATAATCGCAACAGTTAAGGTCAGCCCGGGTTCATTCGAGGACACAGAATTATCGATGAGCATGCTGAAGCACAGGTTAAGTATAACCAATTGCGCAAGAGAATTTGAGAGTGTGAAAGTGAGCACCGGGAAATACAAGAAGCCCATTAGAAGTTGATCGAGGAGTGAAAAGATATGGCTGTCAGCGCCAACAAGTGACTAGGGTGTTTGGAGCGGGGTCTAGTAGAGCTGGAAGGAAAGTTCATTAAGAGGATTGAAGACTGTCAAAACGCTGAAGGAAATGTAAGCGAACATTTGGCCTGAGCTTATTTACTGCTAGGACTATGCGAGCTGGTGAAGCTGTTCGAGGGAGACAAATATGGCAAATCTGGGGAATTTCCTTCTGGGACCAAGTAGTTAGGAGTCTTTTTATTCTTTATTTTAATGTAACGAGGCGAATGGCCACTAGTGATATTTTACTTTCTGTTATTTAGCATCCTTTTGGATTCGTCTTATTTTTTATCAATAAAATGAGGCATTTAGCATTATAAATTCTCCAAAACTATTTGTCGCTAGGCCTCCTCGGGCACAACGAGGCACCCAAATTAGGACGCGATTTATATTCTTGAACAATGTATTTAAATACTGCAACATTTTTCTCTTAACCTGCACTAACTTATTACCTTTTTGTTTTTCTTTTATTTTTATTCCCCTCCCCAAAGGTTAGTTCGTGCATTCTGGCAGCATCATCATACTCCACAAGATCCAAGGGCCCTCCACCTCCTCCTCCTCCGAGTCCTATCCGGAACAAGAACAAAGGTAGAATGGGAGATCCAAGTGCCAGAAAGGAAATTGAAAGAATTGAGATTCCTCAGGGTACCCCAGTTTCTAAGGAAACTGCTGCCCAACTTGAGCAAAAATTATTGAAGTTCCGAGAAGAACTGGATCAGGTTCGAAATTTGGCGAACCTGTCATTTTCTCTCACCGCTCTTGATGTCAACCTTCCCAACACCCAGAATCCCGCACCTCCACAAAACACCCCACAACCACATATACAACCCACTCATACTCAACACTGTAACATATGCCACACTCCAAACAACACTCCACCACTCATTCCCGAACTACTGAACACCACAAATGACCATCTCCACAACACTCCTATCTACGTTGATACTGCACCCCACTATACTCAACCAACCTCAAATGCACCCGAGTATGATGACAAGGACTCCCTTATCAGAAACTTGGTAGCAGAACTCAAGAAGTTGACCAGCTGAATTCAGGGCGTGGAAGGCAATAAATGTATCGAGGCGTTGAATTATGAAGACCCCTACATTCAGCCAGATGTTGAACTTCTGGAGGGGTACAAACCTCCGAAGTTCAAAATGTTTGATGGAACAGGAGATCCAGAGTCCACCTGAGGACATATTGTGATAAGCTGGTCGGAGTCGGAAAGGATGAGAAGATCCGTATGAAGCTCTTCATGAGAAGTCTGAAGGGGGATGCATTATCCTGGTACATCAGCCAGGACCCCAAGAGATGGACAAGCTGGGTAGGCATGGCATCAGATTTCTTGGATAGATTCAGATTCAATACAGAGAATGCACCGGATGCATTCTGCATCCAGAATTTGAAGAAGAAACCTACCGAAACATTTCGCAAGTATGCTACTCGTTAGAGGTCAGAAGGTACAAAGGTCAGACCGGCCGTAGAAGAAGAACAGATGAACAGGTTCTTCGTCCGGGCTCAGGATCCATAATATTACGAAAGATTGATGTTGATTGAGGGTCACAACTTCTCCGATATCATCAAACTGGGAGAAAGAATTGAAGAAGGCATTAAGAATGGTATGGTTACTAATCTTGAAGCATTACAGGACACCAACAAGGCCTTATAGTCTGGTGGCATATCCAAGAATAAGGATGCGAGTGCCGTAATGGTCACACAGGGAGCCAAATCACCACTGAAATACCACACTTACCCATCACCTCCACTTACATATCAGCCTATCCCGAATTACCAAGCACTCGCACCCTCTTATCAAAACTCACCTCCCATTCACCAATCATCTCCACCTCTCACATATCAATCCACCTCACCCAGATACTCTCAACCAGCATGTGTCTACCAAGCTTATAATGCTCAACTCTCTCACTACCAATCACCTCCCACCTGCCAAAATTTCCCTAGACCTAGGCCAAATTTTGACCGTAGACCTCCCAGACAATACACAGCCATCGCCGAACCAATTGACCAGCGGTACGAGAGACTTAAAGTTGCTGGTTACGTCACCCCTATCCCAACCATAACTCCAGAAAATCCTTCCCAGTGGGTCAACCCTAATAAGACTTGTGCGTACCATTCCTGCATGAAGGGACACACCCTTGATGAGTGCCGCTCATTGAAAGACAAGATTCAAACCTTGATCAACAATAAGGTTATCATAGCAAAGGAGCTTGCTCCTAATTTTCGGAACAACCCTCTGCCTGACCACAAAGGTGGAAACATTCACATGATCGAGATTGAATATGATTGGGACCCCAAAGGGTCGATAAGTTTGATTGCTGAAGATGATGGACCAAAGAAACCAGCGGTTACAATTAACCCAATTGTTGTACATAATCATCCCTCCAGGGACGATGAAGTAAACAGGTCTATACCGCTCGAATTTGAAATGCCTCCTTCTGCAAAGGCGCCTGGGCCAATTGAGGTCGAATTTGAAGTTCCAAAAGCACCCACACCCTTTGAAATTTCTATGTTACCACCAAGGTTACCTATTCCTGCGGAAATGTCAGATATAACAACATTCAACTCAAATGACATACCATGGGATTACACAGCTAAATCTAGGAGGAAAGGGAAGGCTAAGACAGGAGAAACAATTGCTGCACAGGGCATGCCCAGAACAGAGAGGGTTTACACCCCAGAACACTTAGCTGAGTCCAGTAAGCAAGCCTCTGGACGACCTATTGAAATTGGGCCCGATGATCTTTGGAGGAAAATACAAGATAAGGAATACTCGGTCGTTGAGCAATTAAACAAAACACCAGCACAGATCTCCATCCTAGCTCTTCTATAGAGCTCTGAAGCAGACAAGAATGACTTGATAAAAATACTAAGCAAAGCTTATGTGCCCAGCAACATAACTGAAGGCGAAATGGCAAATATGGTTGGGCAAGTACTGGAGAGCCATAAAATCACCTTCCACGAAGATGAGCTGCCGCCGGAAGGACTAAGCCACAACAAGGCACTGCACATCACCGTGCAATACGAGGATTATTTTATCACTAGAGTCTTGATCGACGGAGGATCCAGCCTCAACATCTGTCCGCTGGTAACTCTTAGAACCTTGGGAAAGAGCCTGTACGAGATCAAAGACGGGGCCATCAATGTCAAAGACTTCAATGGGTCTCAAAGGTCTAATATTGGAGAAATCAGCCTATGCTTGCAAATGGGGCCAACATGGTTCGACATCGACTTTCAAGTGATAGATGTCCCGGCATCCTACAACTTGCTGTTAGGACGACCCTAGATCCACGCCGCTGGAGCCGTAGCATCGACCCTGCATCAGGCAGTGAAGTTCGAATGTATCACCAGGAGGTGATTATTCATGGCGATGGTAGCAACCCCATATATAGTCGCCAGACCATCCCAATGATTGGAGGCAGAAGGAGAATAGGCGGAGAAACATACCACTACATTAAAAGGGCCAACACTGTAGATAAGGATAAATGGTGGGATAAGAAGATTGAAAGTATCCTGAATTGGTGTGGGTACGAGCCTGGAAAGCTACTCGGCAAAAACCTCCAAGGGACCACTAAGCCCATCAAACTAAAGAAGCATGGCACTACTTTCGGGTTAGGGTACGGTTATACCTGGGAAGAATTCCAGAACTGGTCGCCACCATGGCGCGGCCCCTACTATCCACTGGAGCTTTAGATACCTATCCTGGAGCAGACTTTCCAACCGACAGATACTATATAGGGGCCAGAGGAAGGTGAAGCATTGGCAGCCATGAAGAATCAGTTTCTGGAGGATGATGATATGGACTGCTGTGTTCTTTTCAAGGAGGAAGGGGAGGAAAGCCCTTCCATACAAGCTGTGAACTAAGGAGACCGCCTCAACAATTTGGTCAATTAGAACCACCAGGGCCCGGAAAGCTTTGGGGTAGCAAGGCTAAACAAAAGCACCATGCATCTCATTTTACTTTTTACTAGCTGATTTTCTTTCCGCATTGTCTTTAATTTTGAAAAGAACTCCGATGTTCCAAACAAATATGAATTTAATCAAAGCATTTCAGTTTATCAAATATCTCGCTCTTATTATTTTCTCTATCATTTACTCTATTTACACAACATTACTATTACTTACTTTGACGATGAACCAATGATTGTGAATTGCAACGAAACAATGCAACAAACAGTTATAGACTCAGAAGAGGATGATATACCAGAAGAGGTCATCAAAGAGGTTGAGAATTTTGAGAGTAGACCTAAATCTAACTTGGACGAAACTGATGTCGTAAATTTGGGAGATACAGAAAATGTCAAAGAAACTCGCATCAGTGTTCACCTGTCACCATCAGGAAAGGAAGAATATACAGAGTTTTTACGGGAATACGAGGACATATTCGCCTAGTCGTATGATGACATGATTGGTCTCAGCACGTCCATTATAGTGTACCAACTGCCAATAGATCCAACCTGTCCGCCATTAAAGCAGAAGCTCAGGAAATCCAAACCCGACATGAGTTTGAAAATCAAAGAAGAGGTTACCAAGAAAGTCAAAGCCAAGGTTCTCAGGGTAGTAGAGTATCCGACATGGTTAGATAACATCGTTCCAGTACCAAAGAAGGTTGGAAAGTTAGAATTTATGTAGACTATCGGGATCTTAACCGGGCCAGTCCCAAAGACGACTTCCCCTTGCCGAACATACACATTGTTATCGACAACTGCGCCAAGCATGAGTTGCAATATTTTGTTGATTGTTTCGGTGGGTATCATCAGATATGGATGGATGAGGAAGACGCAGATAAAACGGCTTTCATCATACCGTGGGGAATGTATTGTTACAAAATAATGCCAATTGGATTGAAGAATGCTGGTGCCACCTATATGAGAGCCATGACTACAATCTTTCACGACATGATACACAAAGAGATTGAGGTATATGTGGATGACATCATCATCAAATCCAAGAAGGCTACCGATCATGTGGAAGATATGATAAAGTTCTTCAACATACCGAGGAGGTACAATCTGAAACTGAATCTTGCCAAGTATGCATTCGAGGTTCCTGCTGGAAAATTACTGGGCTTCATCGTGAGTCGTCGAGGGATAGAATTGTACCCATCAAAGGTCAAAGCCATTCAAAAATTGCCACCGCCAAAGAACAAGAAGGATGTGATGAGTTACCTGGGGAGGCACAACTATATCAGCCGATTCATAGCTCAGTCCACCATCATTTGTGAACCCATCTTTAAAATGTTGAAGAAAGACGTTGCTACCAAATAGACTGATGATTGTCAGAAAGCCTTTGAAAAAATTAAGGAATACCTGTCAACGCCGCCAGTCTTGGTTCCGCGCAAGCTAGAAAGGCCACTATTGCTTTATCTTGCGGTTTTGGATGGAGCATTCGGCTGTGTTCTGGGACAACATGATAAAACGGGGAGAAAGGAGCAGGCCATCTACTATTTTAGTAAGAAGTTCACCCCGTACGAGGCCCGGTATTCTCTATTAGAGTGCACCTGTTGTGCTCTAACTTGGGTAGCTCAGAAATTGAGACATTATTTATGTGCCTACACTACTTACCTCATATCAAGGATGGACCCGCTGAAGTATATCTTCCAGAAGCCCATGCCCACTGGCAAGCTCTCCAAGTGGAAAATCCTGCTAAGTGAATTCGACATTGTTTACGTGACTCAGAAAGCAATCAAGGGTCAAGAAATAGTACATCACCTTGCCGAGAATCCTATTGGTGGAGAATACGAACCCCTGAAAATATATTTTCCTAATGAAGAGGTGTCCTTTGTTGGAGAAGATATTGCAGAATCCTATGATGGCTGGAGGTTGTTTTTTGACGGAGCCATAAATATAAAAGGAGTTGGCGTATGAGCAGTCCTAGTATCAGAAACCGGCTAGTATTACTCGGTATATGCCAAGCTCAGGTTCCCTTGCACAAATAATATGGCCAAATATGAAGCCTGCATCCTGGGGCTCAAGATGGCCATTGACATGAACATTCAAGAGTTGCTAGTGATCGAGGATTCAGTCTTGCTCATACATCAGGTTCGAGTGGAGTGGGCAACCAAGAACTCCAAGATACTCCCCTACTTGCATCACATACAAGAGTTAAGGAAACAATTCACAAAGATAGAACTTCAGCACGTCCCCAGGGTCCAGAACGAGTTCTCTGTTGCATTAGCTGATTTATCATCCATGATCCAACATCCAGACACAAATTTCATTGATCCTATTCCAGTAAAGATTTATGATCAGCCAGCCTATTGAGCTCACGTTGAGGAAGAAGTAGACGGAAAACCGTGGTTCCATGACATCAAGGAGTACTTGACAATAGGAGAATATCCAGAACTTGCCAATGCCACTCAAAAGCGCACACTTCGGAGATTATCCAACAACTTCTTTCATAATGGGGGAATCATGTACAAGAGGACTCCCGATTAGGGTTTACTAAGGTGTGTTGAAGCAAAAGAAGCATCCAGACTATTGGACGAAGTGCACGCAGGGACCTGCGGGCCGCCCATGAATAGTTTTGTCTTAGCAAAGAAGATACTCTGAGCAAGGTATTTTTGGATGACTATAGAAATAGACTGTATCCAGTATGTTCGCAAATGCCATTGCTATTAGATACATGCAGACATGATAAAGGGGCCTCCAAACGAGCTTACTGCAACAAGCTCACCGTGGCCATTCGCCGCTTGGGGAGTGGATGTCATTGGACCTATTGAGCCTGCCGCATCAAATGGGAACAGGTTTATCCTGGTGGCAATTGATTATTTTACCAAATAGGTTGAAGCAGCGTCATACAAGGCAGTGACTAAGAAAGTCGTGGTAGATTTTGTCCGTGACCATATTGTTTGCCGATTCAGAATTTCAAAATAAATCATCACCGATAATGGTTCCAATCTCAATAGCGACTGGATGAAAGCAATGTGTGAGACATTCAAGATCAAGAACAAGAATTGTACAGCCTACAGACCTTAGATAAATGGAGCCGTAGAAGTAGCCAACAAGAACATCAAGAAGATACGAAGGAAGATGGTCGAAAGTCACAAACAATGGCATGAGAAGTTATCATTAGCCTTACTGGGATACCGCACCACAGTCCGCACATCGACCGGGGAAACTCCCTACATGTTGGTTTATGGTACAGAGGCAGTCATCCCCGCTGAGGTAGAGATTCCCTCCTTGAGGATCATACAAGAGGCAGAGTTGGATGACACACAATGGGTAAAAGGTCGCTACGAGCAGTTAACCTTTATAGATAGGAAAAGGCTGAATGCAATTTACCATGGTCAGTAGTATCAAAACAGAATGTCCAGAGCCTTCAACAAATAAGTTAAGCCAAGGAAGTTTACATCGGGGCAGCTGGTTTTGAAGAAAATATTCCCATATCAAGATGAAGCCAAGGGGAAATTATCTCCCAACTGGCGAGGTCCGTACATGGTTCACCGGGTTCTAACCAGAGGAGCCCTCATTCTTGCAGAAATGGACAGAGAAGTATGGCCGAAGCCAATCAACTCAGATGCAGTAAAACAATACTATGTGTAACCACCTATGATGTAATTTGAACTACGCTTGACTTGATTCCCGTTTAAGAGGAGATACATAGGCAGCCCTATGGGTTCAGTCACAATTTAATAAAAATTTCATTTCCCTCTACTATTGGAATTGGGGCAGAATTTTGAGGAGGACCCTCAAAATTTTGAAGTCAGTTCTTAGCCATTTATCGCCAGGAATGCCACCTCAGTAAACTGGGGCAGAATTTTGAGGAGGACTCAAAATTCCGAAGTTGATTTTTCAGTCATTCAGCGCAGTCGTCATAAGTGCCAGTCCAGTAAACTGGGGCAGAATTTTGAGGAGGACCCTCAAAATTCCGGAGCGAGAGGTTGCAATGTCTTGAACTGTATCACATTCGTTAGTTCATCTAAAGAAAACTATTTTCTACTTACGTTATATTTACTAAATCATGCATAACTATTGTTCGAATTGCTGCTATTTAGCGACGCTACACCAATGATACACAACGCTAGAAGCCAGGGAAAAACGAACTAACCTTTCTGCTTTACAAAACTCATGATTTTTCTTTGGATGCAGGCACTCGACTTGCAATATCGTCAAATATATTTATGTACGCATACTTTCTCAAGAATGCAACTTCTCAGAATCATCACTTAATCGTAATCGCTATCCGAACACAACCTCCCCAGCAGTCACGATATCGTAATCAGCTATCAGCTAAGAAATCTCACTACTGTCCGTCCTTTTACATTTTTGCATTTCATAAGGCTACCTTTCTGCCTTTCGAGACTAAGAAATGTCTCCATCTGCATTATCTGCATAAGGCTACCTTTCTGCCTTTCGAGACTAAGTACTGTCTCCATCTGTATAAGGCTACCTTTCTGCCTTTCGAGACTAAGCACTGTCTCCATCTGCATTTTCTTGCATTGCATAAGGCTACCTTTCTGCCTTTCGAGACTAAGCACTGTCTCCATCTGCATTTTCTTGCATTGCATAAGGCTACCTTTCTGCCTTTCGAGACTATGCACTGTCTCCATCTACATTATCTGCATAAGGATACCTTTATGCCTTTCGAGACTAAGCATTGTCTCCATCCTGCATTTTCTTGCACTGCATAAGGCTACCTTTCTACCTTCCGAGGTTAAGCTCTACCTCCACCTGCATGGCTGAAATATCGCCACCTCTATTTGCATCGGCTGAAATACCACCAGCTTCATCTAATTGCATGACTAAAACATCGCCAATTTTTTTTTGTTTAAAGCCCTCGTATCGGCTGAAATATCTCCATTTAAATTTATCCTTCTTTATCGGCTGAAATATCGCCAACTTTATTTAATTCTCGGTATCGGCTGAAAGACTGCCAATTCATATTTAAATCTCCATCATCATCTATACTTATGCTTCTACCAGCTGAAACATTGCCATTTACATATTTTTTACATCAGCTGAAACAACGTTGCTTTATTTAAATTTATGTCGGCTGAAATATCGCTATTCACACATTTTTTTACATCAGGTAAAACATCGCCGCTTTATTTAAATTTCTATCGGCTGAAATATCACCATTTAAATTTTCTGCATCGACTGAAAGACCACCAAATCTTGCATTTCATTGGCTAAAATACCGCCAAATTGTCCGAGGGCGTCATTGTTCGGAGGCATCATCTTCATAGCTAGAGAACACCATGCCATGGCCCGAGGACCCCACTTTATATCCTGCACATCATTATTCAAAGGCATCATGGTTCGGAGGCACCATTATCATAGCCCGAGAACATCATTTCATAGCCTGTAAATCCTTATTTTGCGCTTCATGGCCTAGGACATCATGGTCCGAGGATGTCATCCTAACTGTCCGAAGACAACATTCATGGTCCAATGGGAACTTGCATCATGTTTAATTTTATGCACAATATACGCCCGTATTACTCACTTGCAGGTACACCGTCTAGCAACGGCTGCCTCAGCAGGAGCGATCCCGCTCTGGTTCCCGCAGCCGTTCAAACATCAAATACCTCTTGCCACCTAAACACCGTGTCCGTCTCTTTCGAATCTCCATCGGCATGCTCCGTCAATGGTTCCTGAACTACATACGGCTTGATTCTTGTAAAACCAGGGATATGTAGGCAGCTCAGAAACCAGAGCACGATCAAATTCTTGACAAATCGCCGCTTCCGGTCAAAATTGGCCATCATATCTTTACCCGACAACTCTTTCATCCTTCCCGGGTAAAGAGGGGCAGTTGTTGATACTCAAGTTTTCCCTATGTATTTTTATACCAAAAATACTTCCAAAATAGCATATATGTGCAAATATAAGCACACCCAAGAGTTTTGGCATTTTTAATGATTTTTAAACCAATTCATTGCCTATTTTAATACAACAAAATCCAGTAATTATTTCCAATTATATCATTTTTGGTGAATAACTTATTTCATTCTCATATTTACACCAAAATATAATTAAGGTGATTTTTTGCACATTTTTACGAATTTAAACTAAATTGCATATAATTGCAATCATAGCCTATTTTACGATTCATAGTATTTTATAATTGTAAAATTAGTTCAAGTATTTTTTAATTAATATTTATGAATTATTAAGGGGTTCATTGCTTTTGATTTCTCCCCAAGTCATTTGCACTATTTTTATAAAATTAAACAAAGGAAAATTGGCTATTTAAATACTAGCCTCATCTATTTCAATTTTAGCCTCAAATTAGGTCCAATCTCAGCCCCAAATTCCGAACCCAATTCCGTTTAAACCTAACCCATGACCCAATTCTAAATAACCCGACCCAGACCCCTTTTTGTCTTGGCCGTTGATCTCTAAGATCAACGACCCCTATTCATCCCTTCCTTTTTTAATCCACACGACTACCCTAATTCTCTCATCTCTCCTAACCCGACACCCTCGAATCCTCTCTTTTCTCTGATTCCCTCTAAGACCTAAACCTAACCCTAGCTGCCTCCCTCCGGTTACCACCCAAAATCGCCTGAATCCATGGCTTTCAAGGCCATTAGAGGCCCGCACTTGCCTCCAATGGCTCATGCATGCTTGTTGTTTAAAGAATCGAGGCCAGACCTCGGAGGTCTTCACTCAGATCTTCACCTATTCGAAGATCCCGACCATCTCCGGCCTTGATCCGGTGGCTCTTGGTCTTTTGAGCCTGATCGTGATATTCTCTGGCTTAGATCGTGACTTTTCCAGGCTTTCTCACTTCTAGGGTTCTTCTAAACCCCTAGCCTCTCGAGGTTCTCCTGATTTCTCTAGACCTGTTCTAGATCTATTTTTATTTTAAGGTTTTCAAATGATTTCTCGAAGTTTCTTTCAAAAGTTTGTTTTCAAACCCTTCATCTTCTCTGACTTAGGGTTTCTCTGATTTTACATGCTCTACTGTGATTCTTATGTGTTTTCTTCTACTGTGTTTTCTTCTACCTTGTTCTTATGACTCCCCCTACTGTATTTTACACGATTTTTCTTTGTTTATATTTTCATTAAGTTTTCTGGGAAATACATGTTTAAGGTCTCAGTCCCTTATTTCGTTAGTATTTTTTTCCCTGACTTGCTTGTTTTCGTCTCTAGACTCGATTAATGGTAAAACCCTAGAATTTGGGGGTTTCATTCGAGTTTTGAGGCCACTTGTTACGTACTTTGTGTGTTTCTCATCTATAAACTTGCTTGGTTTCAAAACCCCTAATCTCTGAGTTCCTGAAGTTGTTTCATCTTTGTTTCAACTTTGTTTCTCCATGTGGTTATGACATTTTGTTAAAATCTATAAGACCTTGTTTACTTGATTCTTTAGCATGCTTCTGATACTCCTTCTCCCTGTTACTAGATTAGCCTATACGACTATCGTGTTTCATCAGCACTACTGTTTCTCTTTGCCATGATTTAACTTCACACGCCCAATGTTGTGCATTCTTTATATACACTGGTTGTCCCTCTAGAATTTTGGGACCGATTTCAGACTTCCTTGTGTAAGCATGATTTATTCTTTCCTTGTTTTGTTTGAAAACTCTCTTTAACCTTTCGATTCCCCTATTTCTGACTTGGTTCATTAGTGTTTTTGAATCCTTGATTCCCTGATTTACTATGTACTAATTGATTTACTTTGTTCTTGCCTTATTTACTTAACCGTGTATTGCAAATTTTCTTTCCTTAATTACAACCCTTATGTATTTGCCCCTTATTTGTATGCTATGCACAATATGTTTACTTGATCTCCTTCCTTATACAACTTCTGCCCTTTACCGTTCAAATTTGAACTCCTTAATTAAAGGATTTTCTGCTATTGATTGATTCTAATTGATACATGATTATTTTCTTACCTTTGTTCCCTGCCTGATTTCAAACTATAAATACCTGCTCCTTTCTTAACACACACACACGACCAAGACTCGAGTCTTTTTTGTGAACTCACACGCATAAGTATACTCTTTCTATTTGTACTGTGGCATGTTATAAGATTTCTACATTCTTTCTAAAACTGGTATGTCCTAGTTTTTATTCTAGCCTCGACTCCAATGTGTTTACTTACCAGTTCTTATGTCCATGTTTGCTTTAATGTCCTAAGTACTTAATTTCTGTGCAACATGCTTATATCCTGCTCATTTCTTGTAATAAATCCCTTTCCTATATCCCCTTATGTGTTTTAAGCTATGGTTCAAAACATGGCAATATATCCGAAGTTATTCTCCATGGATATGAACTGGACCCTTTGGGCCCTTAGCTATTTCAATCTCACATCCCAATTCCCTTACTATGTGTGCTGAGTTAAAGCTTTGGCCTGACAGTATTCTAATTACTGCCCAGGCATGGCTTGACCTTCAATAGGTCCTTACTCTCCAATGTTAGGCCAACGGGTTTGTTCAGGGGTGTGCCAGCCTAACTCATGGTTAGGTATGACCACCAGCCTACCTTGGCACTCACTACCCCTCTCTATTACACTTGCACTCATTCTTAGAACTTAAGTTCTGCCCCTCTCTTGTGAGCCTTGCCTTAGGACCCCTGAGCTCTCTCTAAACTTGAACACTTGAGGGTTGGCTCTTCCACACTGCACTATAACTCATTCTGATTAACATCTTGGGTGTAAGCACTGCTTGGGGTTCCTGAAACCCCTTGGATCTCTTAAACACCCTACATAAGAGAAGTCCTTGGAAATCTGGATCTCGGAAGTGGCTCAATCTCATATTATTAGACACTAAGTCTGAATTAGGCTGTTCAGATGTAGATGATAATTCCTGATGTACTTTTTATTTCAGTTGTATTTTTCTGGTCTGTAATAATTTGTATAAACTCATGGGGATTTAGTAAAAAGGGATGGGGTTTACTTTCACGTACTAAGGGTAGAAAATATGCCTATAGGAATTTATTTCTGATTTGTTCAACTTCACACATAGAAAACATGTATATAGGATGTAACATTTGATTTTTGCAACTAAGCATATAGATACTATGCTTATAGGGAGTTGCATTTCTGCATATAATAACATCATTAGGCAAACAATTAGGCTCAACAACAAAATTGCATATAGATACCATGTCTATAGGGATTTGCATTTACGCATATAATAACGGCATTAGGCAAGCAAGTAACAGATCTTTTCTAAACGAATCTGCATTTATCTGAAACTCATGAAACTCTTTTCCAATTAGTCTGCATGTCCTCTGAAGTTCATTTCAATTCTGTTAAGCCATTTTTTAAAAAAGTACATGCTTTCTATGAAACTCCTTTTACTCTATAACTTTGCTTTTATAATATGTTTGTGTTTTAAAAATCGGTAGTTCCATCCAACACTTAGACTAAGGATTAATTAATCAATCAGATCAGTTTTAGACAACTTCATTCGAGCGAGCCTAATGTAGACTTCCCGTCTGAAAATATGTGTTGAACCACTCCGCTCATCGCTTTATTTAATTTAAGACCAAACCAGTACGTGCAAGACATGCTAAGCTCCATGGCTTTATCTGATTTAAGGAGGCTTATTTGAGACCTATTTGATTATTTGTTTTCCCCTTTACTTGCATTATGTGTTTTGATTGACGCCTTAGTATTTTATCCTTTTAAAACTCCCAAAAGACCCCAAACCCCTCTCCCTTTAGGATTAGTAGTTCAAATTCCTCCGGAACTAATAGGATTGGGATGTGTACTAGCATGCAATAAGTAACGAGACATTCCATGCTTTAATACCTTAACGGGGTGGGAAGGGTAGAATATGGATATGATGACCACGCGATAACACCACGTGTATAAACGGTTACCGGGTGTTGTATGGGGTGATCCATATTATTTATAAAAATAGGACCCCTCTCCCTTTACCTGTTTATTTTATTTCGAAAACTACGTTCTTCGTAAAATTTCAGCTTCTTTAACTTCGTTTTAGTTTCAAATCATTTGAAACTATTATTTGTAATTCTTGCTTATCTACTTGTGTTTGCTTGCTTAAAGTCACAATTGTAACATGGCCGGGAACCACACTAGTGGATCTTGAGGGGTGCCTAACACCTTCCCCTCGAGATAATTTCTAGCCCTTACCAAAACTCTAGTTCTTCATCTCAAATTCTTCCTTAAAGTTTCCTAATGCACTATAATCATTAGCTGGCGACTCTTCAAATCCATAAACCCAATTCCCAAATGGGAATAGAGTTGACTTCCCAACTGTCGTAAACCCGATTTTGCCTTAGAAAAAGGGGGCGTCGACAAGTGGCAGAGTAGCATATGGGTTCTGTGTTAGGATATCTGTACACCTTGAGAAAAGTTTAGATGATTTGGGATTCATGGCGGACAATGACTAGGTCTATGGGCTTAATTTGAAATGTTGGCTGCTATACTGAAGGGAGATTAGATGCGACAGAAAGGAGTTGCTTGATATGAAGAAGGATTCAACATAACTTTGGATTGGAATTGTCAAGACCCAAATTCCATATTAGGCCATGATGGCACCCAACATCGTTGTTGGGCAAGCCAATACTAATCAAATAGTGAATTCTCATTTAAATAATTAGTACATGATAACTTCTCCTTATCTATAAAAATAAATTAGAAGTTTAAGATTCAAGCATAAATAAATGGAAGCAATAATTAAGAATTGAAATCATGACTTAAACCAAAAAAAAATTGTAAGTCCACTAATGTGTATGCCAAGACCCGGAGTCACAAGTATATGGACAATCTAGTAGAATATACAAAACCATACTATCCTACTGTCTGAAAAGGAAATAGATGGGAAAATAAAGACATAAGAGACACTCCAACTACTGCAGAACGGCTAAAAAGGGCAGCTCACCGGGAAGTCTCAAGCTGAGGAGTCAAATCTACGCGTCGGACTGATTGCCAGAGGAACCCGTCTCAAATCCTGTACAATCAAGTACAGAAGTGTAGCATGAGTACATAAAATTATGTACCCAGTAAGTATCTCATCTAAATTCAAAGAAGTAGTGACGAGGGGTCGACCCCGACACTTACTTGTGCCAACAATATAATAATATGAAGTTCCAATTCTTACAGCATAATGTATGTAAATAACATTCAAGATCAAATAGGAATAATAAATGAGAAACCCTTCCATCATATTTTAAGAAGTCAAGGCACTTTCTTTATTTAAGACAAGTGGCCTTTCAAGCAACAAAACATACAACTACAAATAGTTCCAATTTTATTATCACATACAAAGACCACCAAGGATGTTCGTCCTGATCCAACATAAAAGTAAAATGTGTACTGCCGAGGGTCGAACAACATGAACCATAGATGCATCTATTCACCCCGCTCGCGAATCATGCATGCGGCGTGATAAAAACATACTCGCAAATCATACGTGCGACGTGGCCAAATATAATTTTATCATTTAAATCATAACCCTTCCTTGATTCTTTTTAAAAAATGAGGACAATTCAACTTGAAGCTTTTAAATCCTTAGGATTTCCTCAACTTAATTCCTTTCATAACAATTAGCACATATAATCAAATAATAATGTCCATAAAGCATGGGGCGTAAACCTAAAACTACCCAGACATAACAAAAATAGTATCTATGTACGAACTCTCATCACTTCGTATGTACATAGCCCCCACAAAAATCCACATATTAATGAAGTTCACCTATGGAGAAATTTCCCTCTTACAAGTTTCGAAAAGAGACTTACCTAGTTTCGAGCCTACTTCCAACTCAGGAATGCGCTCAAACCCAAACCGAACAATTCTAAACTATTCAAATAGTGTAAAAACCAATCATTACAGGTTCACAAGTTCATATTGTAGCTATTAAAGTGATTATCCTACCCCAAAGGTAAGATTCCTAAAATTCACCCCTAGGCCCACGTGCCCGGATTCCAGAAAGTTTCAAAGTAAGTTGTGACCCATAACCTAAGGAACATAGGTGTATGATTATTGCTAAGTTTCATGGTAAAATTTTATTCTTGCCAAACTGTAGGTTAATCCACTGATTTTTTGCTAATCTTTACATGTTAATCTACCCAAAATTTAAGTATTTAACTCACATATAGCAGGAATTACTTACCTCCAAAAGCTTGGTAAAAAACCCCTCTCAAGAAGCTCTAAAATTGCCCAACAATGGAGTGGCATAAGCCAAAAACGTATAAAGCCCGTATTAAATGAAGGCCACTATCATCAGCGATTTTTCCACCTGCGGTCATGGGCTGCACCTACACCCTCGCATCTGCAGACAATGGTCCACTTCTGCGGAATTCGCTTGGTTAGCTGGTGCCACTTCTGCAGAAGGCCCACTACTTCTGCTATTCCTCTTCTGCGGAGAAGGGGCTGCATCTGCTGGTTCTAGGGTGTCCACCCTTGGCCGCATCTACCAGTCAAGGCCCACACCTACAGCTTTCCAGCCGCAGGCTCATTTACGACAAAAGTTGGGGCTTCAGCTCTTGCTTAATTGCTTTTCCAACTTAGTCCGAGCCACGTCCTATTGACGCTCGGGGCCGCATGGGCCCCGCCCGAACATATACACAAGTTTGGAAAGGTAAAACGGACTCGCTCGAACCCTCGAAACGCCCGAAACAACATTAAAACTACGAATCACACCCTAAAACCAATTGAATCAAACATACAAACTTCAAGTTCTTCAATTTACTTCCATGTGACAAAACACGTTTATACTACTCGAATTTACACCAAATTTTGCGTGCAAGTCTTAAATGACATTAGAAAACTATTCTCGATCTCAGAATCCCATTCGGACCTTGATATCATCAAGATCCACTCTAAATCAAATTTATAGAACTTCTAAAAACCTTCAAGAACCAACTTTCACTATTATGCGCCAAAACGCTCCCGGGTCATCCAAAACCAAATATGAACATACACCCAAGTCCGAAATCATCATACGAACCTATTATAACCGTTAGATCCCAATTCAGAGGTCATTTAATCAAAATGTTGACCGAAGTAAAACTTCGCCTTTTAAGCCAACCTTAAGGAACCAAGTGTTCCGATTTCAACCCAAACTCCTCCATATCCTGAACCAACCATCCTCGCAAGTCATAAATTAGTAAAAGCAAGTATGGGAAGTCTTATTTAGGGGGAACGTGGTTCTAAAAAGCAAAACGACCAGTCGGGTCGTTACATTCTCCACATCTTAAACAAATATTCATCCTCAAACGGGTTTAGATTCTTACCTGAAGTGCTAAATAAGTATGGATATCTGCTTCGCATGTCCTTCTCAGACTCCCAGGTCGCCTCCTCGGCTGGTTGACCCCTCCACTGAACCTTTACCGCAAAAATCCTCTTGGATCTCAATTGGCAATCCTATCTATCAACAATGGCAACTGGCTCCTCCGCATAACCCAAGATCTCATCTAACAGAATAGTACTGAAGTCTAACACATGTGACAAGTCGGCGTGATACCTACGCAGTATAGACACATGAAAAACAGGATGAACTCCTTATTGGCTGGGGGCTAACGCAAGTTTGTATGAAACCTCCCCAACTCATCTCAACACCTCAAATGGGCCTATAAACCTGGGGCTCAACTTGCCGTTCTTCTCGAATCTCATAATACCCTTCATCGGCGAGACTTTCAAGAGAACCTTCTCATCAACCATGAATGATACATCCCGCGCCTTCTCATCTGCGTAACTCTTTTGTCTGGACTCTGCTGTGCGAAGTCTCTCCTAAATCAGCTCTACTTCTTCCAAGGCACCCTTCAACAAATTAGTACCATAGAACTTAGCCTCGCCGGGCTCAAACTACCTGATAGGAGAACGACATCGCCGACCATATAAAGCCTCTAATGGAGCCATCTCGATGTTGGATTGATAACTATTATTGTAAGCAAACTCGGCCAAAGGCAAGAACCATCCCACTATCCTCAAAAATCAATCACACATTCTCTTAGCATGTCCTCTAATATCTAAAATGTCTGCTCCGATTGTCCATCATCTGGGGATCAAATGCTATGCTGAGCTCTACATAGGTCCCCAACTCACTCTGTACAGCTCTCAAAAAATGCGAAGTGAACTCAGGCCAACTATCTGATATGATGGAAACTGGCACACAATGTGACCGGACTATCTCCCAAATATAAATCTGGGCCAACCTCTCTAAAGTATATGTAGTCATAATTGAAATGAGGTGTGACGACTTGGTCAACCTGTCGATAATGAGCCAAATTGCATCAAACTTCTGTAAAGTCCGCGGAAACCCAACTACAAAGTTCATAGTAATGCACTTCCATTTCCACCCAGGTATACTCATCTGCTAAAGTAGGCTACCTGGCCTCTGGTGCTCATACTTGACCTGCTGGAAATTTAGGCACCTTGCTACGTACTCCACTATGTCTTTCTTCATCCGCCTTTACCAATAATGTTGTCTTAGGTCACGATACATCTTTGTAGCACCTAGATAAATATAATACCATGAACTATGTGCCTCCTCTAGAATCTTCTCCCTTAAGCCATCGACAGTAGGAACACATAGGCGACCCTGGAGTCAAAGAACACCATCCTTGCCAATAGAAACCTCCTTGGCACCACCCTGTAGTATCGTCTCTCTGAGAACTGCTAAATGAAGATCATCAAACTGTCGAGCCTTGATCGGTCCCAATAATGAAGACTTGGAAAAACACATGGAAGAACTTGTCTAAGCTCTAAAATGTCCAACCTCACAAGCCTGTAAGCCAAGGAATGAATGTCCAGTGCTAGTGGTCTCTCCTTTGCTAAAATTAATGCCAAACTACCCATACTCTATGCTTTCTTGTTTAAGGCCTCCGCTGCCACATTTTCCTTGCCTGGATGATAAAGAATGGTAATGTCATAATCCTTCAGTAACTCAAGCCATCTACGCTGCCTCAAATTGAGATCTCTTTGCTTGAACAAATACTGTAAGCTGTGATAATCACTGTAAACTTCACATGACACTCCATAAAGGTAATGCCTCCAGATCTTAAGAGCATGCACAACCATGACTAACTCCAGATCATGCATATGGTAATTCTTCTCATGAATATTTAACCGATGTGAATCATATACAATAAATCGCCCCTCTTGCATCAATACACAGCCCCAGCCAATGTGTGAAACGTTGCAATACACTATATACAATCCCTAACAAGAAGGCAACACTAGAACTAGTGGTGTAGTCAAAAATGTCTTGAGCTTCTGAAAACTCACCTCACAATCATTGGACTGACTGAATGGAGCACCCTTTTGGGTCAATCTAGTCAAAGTTGCTGCAATGGATGAAAACCCTTGCACAAACCGGCGATAATAACTTGCTAATCCTAGGCAACTATTAATCTCAGTCACCGAAGTGGGATGTGGCAAACTATGAACTACCTCAATCTTCTTGGGATCCACCTCAATACCCTCTCTTGATACAACATGCCCCAAGAATGCCACAGACCCTAGCCAAAACTCACACTTAGAGAACTTAGTATATAAGTTTTGTTCTATCAATGTCTCAACCACCACTCTCAAATGCTGCTCGTGCTCCCCCAGGCCGCGTGAGTAAATCAAGATGTCATCAATGAAAATGATAACAAAAGATTCAATATAAGGCCTGAACACCCGGCAAATCAAATCCATAAATAGCTGGGGCATTAGTCAAGCCGAAGAACATCACTAGAAACTCATAATGGCCATATCTCGTACAGAAGGCAGTCTTCGAAACATTTGAGTCCCAAATCTTCAACTGATGGTACCCCTATCTCAAATCGATCTTAAAAAACACCCTAGAACCATGCAACTGGTCAAACAAATCATTGATACGCGACAACGAGTACTTGTTCTTGAAGGCAACTTTATTCAACTGGCAGTAATCAATGCACATCCGCATAGTCCCGTCCTTCTACTTTACAAATAACACTGGTGCACCCCAAGGTGATACACTTGGTCTCACAAACCCCTTTGAAAACAACTCCTCAAGCTTCTGCTTCAACTCTTTAAATGTTGTACGGTATGGTAGGATAGATATAGGCTGGGTACCTGCAGCCAAATCAATACAGAAATCAATGTCACGATCTAGCGGCACGCTTTGAAGGTCTGAAGGAAATACATCAGCGAACTCCTGGACTACTGACACTGAATCAATCGTCGAAGACTCGACGATGGTGTCCTGAACATTTGCTAGATACACCAAACACCCCTTCTTGACCAGATGTCGCGCCTTTAAAAAAGAGATAACATGACTAGATATACTAACGGAGGAACCCTTCCACTCCAATCTAGGCAACTCTGGCATCGCTAGAATAATAGTCTTGGCATGGCAATCAAGGATGGCGTGATATGGAGATAACCAGTCCATGCCCAGAATGATCTCTAACTCGATCATATCAAGTAACAAAAGGTCTACTCTTGTCTCGCAACCACATAATGTAACCATACAGGACCAGTAGATTCGATCCACAACCACATAATCGCCCATAGGGATGGACACATAAATTGGAGTACCCAAAGACTCAAGAGGGATATCCAGAAAATGAGCAAATAGAGATGACACATATGAATAGGTAGACACTGGACCAATAATACCGAAGCATCACTACCGAAGACAAAAATAATACATGTGATCATAACATTTGAGGCCACTATATTTGGTCTGGCCGGAAAGGCATTTAATCTAACTGGAGCACCAGTTGACTGGCCTTCACTTGGCTGAACAATAGCTGGCTGACCTTCTCCTGTCGGGCCTTCACCACTAGGACAACACTAACTAGTCTGTCCCCACCTATGGGCGGTCGGGGGGCTGGTGCTACAATCATGGGCTGATGACCCGACTGTAGTGCCTTGCCCCAAAATCTAGGGCAGACCCTCTTTATCTAACACAAATCTCCACACTCATAATAACCTCTCGGTACTATAGACTGCTGACCTGATGCCTAACCCTGATAGACTGAATACCAACTAGAAGAACCCTGAATGCCTGGTAGGCGGTATGAACTCTCTACCATGGCACTGAAATAGGCACTGGAAGAACCTGATGAACTGGTGGGCGGTAAGAACTCTCTAGCATAGCACTAAAATAGGGTCGCGCTGGAGCACCTCGAGGAGGTGGTGGTAGTGTTGGATATGTGGACTGAACCCTCCCAAACTGACCTCTGCCCCTAACTGGGGAACCTCTAAACTCTCCAGAGAATCAGGTCCTCTTGTCTTGCTGCATCTACTCTCTACCCCTCTGGCAATAGACCTCAATCCTCTAAGCAATCTCCACCACTAGCTGATAATCAGTCCTTATCTCAACCTCTCTAGCCATACTAGCCCGAATACCGGGGTGCAACCCTACAACAAATATACGCACTCTCTCTGCGTCCATAAGAAGTATCATAAGTGCATGACAAGAAAACTCAGAAAATCTTGCCAAATAATCGATCACGGACAACTGACCCTATTGGACCTGCTCAAACTGACACTACAACTCTTCCCTCTGAGAGGATGGAATATACCTGTCCAATAGAAGCCGTCTAAACTGATCCCAAGTTATGGGAGAACCTGCTAGTCTACCAACAAGGGAAACTAGCTGGGCACCTCCCATGGGTAGTGTACCCCGAGTATGATATACGACAGTTATGTGCCCAGGAGCCTGAGAAGTAAGGGTCTGTGATCCCCTTCCTGCCTGGGACGTGGCTAGGTCTGCTAGAAATAAACAAGCCTGAGTCATAATGTCCATGAACCACATCATATTACATATGAACTCCTGAAAGCCCGGTCATTTCATAAAGTCCACCGGAGCTGACTTTGGAACAGGAACCTTGCCCTACTCCTCGATGATGAGATCCTCTAATGGATCCGTTGGTGGTGCTACTGGGGTACCTCTAGGACGCCCCCATCCCCTAATTCGGGTCGGTGCCCCTCCAAGCCTCTACTTTGGCCTCTAGCAATGGGGGGAGCAGCTCCTCCCGGGTCAGGGATGTCCGTAGTACGTGTCCTTACCATCAGTGAGAGAATAGAAGAAGGAAATTTAGTATACCATCAACTGGACGATAGAAGATGAATAAAGCAGAGTTTTCTAACACCCTATATCCTCTCGAAGATAAGTATATATTTCTCCGTATCGATCTGCATGACTCTACTATGTTTGCCCATAACATGTGAGACCTACGTGAACCTAGTGCTCTGATACCCTATTGTCATGATCCAAATTCTATATTAGGCCATAATGTACCCAACATCGTTATTGGGCAAGCCAACACTAATCAACTAGTGAATTCTTATTTAAATAATTATTATGTGACGACTTCTCCTTATCTATAAAAATAAATTAGGAGTTTAAGATTTAAGCATAAATAAATGGAAGCAATAATTATGAATTTAAATCATGAAATTAAACCCAAAAAAATTGCAAGTCTACTAATATGTGTGCCAAGACCCTGTGTCATAAGTATGTGGGCAATCTAGTAGAATATACAAAACTATACTATCCTACTATCTGGAAAGGAAATATACAAGGAAATAAAGATATAAGAGAGATTCCACTTGCTACAAAATTGCTCAAAAGGGCAACTCACCGGGAAGTCTCAAGCTGAGGACTCAATTCTACGTGCCGGACTGATGGCCAGATGCACCTGCCCCAAAGCCTGTACAATGAAGTACAGAAGTATAGCATGAGTACATAAACATATGTTCACAGTAAGTATCCCGTCTAACCTCGAAAAAGTAGTGATGAGGGGTAGACTCCGACACTTACTAGGGCGAACAATATAATGATATGAAGTTCCAATTCTTAAAACATAATGTATGTAGATAACAATCAAGCTCAAATAAGAATAATAACTGAGAAACCTTTCCATCATATTTTAAGAAGTCAAGGCACTTCCTTTATTTAAGACAAGTGGACTTTCAAGCAAAAAAACATACAACTATAAAGATATTATCACACACAAATACCACTAAGGACGTTCGACTCGATCTAGCAAAAAGGTAATGTACTGCAGAGGGTCGAACTGTGCGAATCACAGATGCATCTATTCACCCCGCTCGTGAATCATACATGTGAGGCGGTAAAAATATTGCCCTGCTCGTGAATCATACGTGCGATGCGACCAAACATATTTTATCATTCAAATCATAACCTTTCCTTGATTCTTTTTAAAAAATGAGGACAATTCAACTTGAAGCGTTTAAATCCTTAGAATTTCCTCAACTTAACTCCTTTCATAACAATTAGCACATATAATCAAATAATAGTGTCCACCAAGCATGGTACAAACCTAAAACTACCCAGACACAACAGAAATAATAGCTATGTATGGACTCTCATCACTTCGTATGTACGTAGCCCCCATAAATAACCACATACTAATTAAGTTCACCTATGGAGAAATTTCCCTCTTACTAGGTTAAAAAAGAGACTTACCTCGTCTCGAGCCTACTTTCAACTCAATAATGCGCTCAAACCCTCAAACCAGAGCTGGACAATCCGAAACTATTCAAATAGTATAAAAACCAATCATTATAGGTTCACAAGTTCATATTCTAGCTATTAAAGTGATTATCCAACCCCAAAGGTAAGATTCCTAAAATTCACCCCCGGGACCACACGCCTGAATTCTGGAAATTTTCAAAGAAAGTTGTTACCTATAAGCTATGGAACATAGATATATGATTATATCTAAGTTTCATGGTAATTTTCGTGGTAAAAATTTCATTCTTGAAAAATTCTAGGTTTTCCTCTAATCGCATGATTTTTCGCTAATATTTACATGTGAATCTACCCAAAATCTAAGTATTTAACTCACATATAGTAAGAATTACTTACCTCCAAAAGCTCAGTGAAAATCCCCTCTCAAGAAGCTCTAAAATCTCCCAACAATGGAGTGAAATGAGTAAAAAATGTCTAAGGCCCGTATTAAATTAAGGCCACTGCCTTCAGCAATTTTTGGACTTGCGGTCATGGGCCGCACCTGCGCCCTCGCATCTGCGGATAATAGCCTGCTTTTGCGGAATTCACTAGGTCGCCTGGGGCCGCTTCTGCAGAAGGCCCACCCCCTTAATGGAGGAGGGTCCACATCTGCGGGTTCTGGGCTGCCCACCCTTGGCCGCTTCTACAAGCTCGCACCACCGTCTTACCAACCGCAGGTGAGGTTATGACAGAAGATTGGGCTTCAGCTCTTGCTTATTGTTTTCTAACTTAGTCCGAGCATCATCCCATTGATGTTTGGGGCCCCTGGGGCCCTGCCTGAACATACTCACAAGTTTGAAATGATAAAACAGACTTGCTGGAACCCTCAGAATTCGTGAAACAACATTAAAACTAAGAATCACACCCTAAAACCAATTGCATCAAACATATGGACTTCAAGTTCTTCAATTTACTTCCAATGTGCCGAAACATACTTATACTACTCGGATTGGCACCAAATTTTGCGTGCAAATATTAAATGACATTATATAACTATTCCCGATATCAAATTCATGTTTGGACCTTGATATCATCAAAACTTTCTTTAAACCAAATTTAAAGAACTTCTAAAAACCTTCAAGAACCAACTTTCACTATTATGCGCCAAAATGCTCCTGGGTAATCCAAAAACCAATCCGAACATACACCCAAGTCTGAAATCATCATATAAACCTATTGGAACCATAAAATCCCAATTCCGAGGTCGTTTACTCGAAATATTGACCGAAGTCAAACTTGGCCTTTTAAGTCATCTTTAAGGTACCAAGTGTTCTGATTTCAACCCAAACTCCTCCTAATCCCGAACCAACCATCTCCACAAGTCATAAATCAGTACAAGGAAGTACAGGAAGTTTTATTTAGGGGAATGGGGCTGTAGAAAGCAAAACAACCAGTAGGGTCGTTACATGAATGTATTGTCACACCTTTAGTTGACGTCCATAAGGAGTGAACAGACTTGTACGGTTGGTGAATGAGCACGATCTCAGGATGGGTTGCTGATTTTATAGTAATTGTACCCAGTGCAGTGCCGTTGGAAGATGTAGGCATGTAATTTCCACATGTGGGTTATCTACTATGAGCAGGCTAACGAACGCATGGTATTGACAAATCTTCTACGAAGGATTCTACTGGCTATTCGATAATAGGTCGAATAAGCGAATATGGTTAGTGATTCAGAGTGTTCATGAATGGTCAAATAGAAGGATGTCGAGGAATTTGGTATTTTGGTTGTGCATGATCAGGTCGATGATAAAGAAAGAATCTTGGTGGGTTCTAGAGTTATGTAATAGGTGGATCTAAGCTAAGTGGGAAAGCCCCACCGCCTATTATTGGGTTGCACCCTGCAACAGTGTAGTGTTTAGTACAGTTCCCTATATCTATTTTTATGTATTTTGTTTCCCATTTTTCGAGGAAGGTTCATGACATCCTTTAGGTTGTTCAATTAGTGACGTGCGTTGAGTAGTCCCTTCCATAGTTCGTTTTCCTTATGTATCACATCTAAGTAGGTAGCCTATTGATACATTGTGGCATCATATGCAACTTTTGGTCGTATTTGGGGTGGCTTATTACTGGAGTAGCTCATATTGGGTGAGATGAGATTATTCGATCTGGGATCAGTGCGATCAGATTATATGAAGTATATTAAAGAGAATATACCATTATTTAGTTCATAATGAGGTGATGATTCTAGTCAAGAGGAGAGATTCAATGATTTGTTGACTCTGCAGTTGGTTAGGAAATTATACACATCTCTTCAATCGCGATGGTATTGCGGGACTTGGAACAGGTCGTATATGTGTCATGAGGTGTGTTGTAGGCATCAGATTCGTAGAATTTTGGCTATTGTCATCAGAGAATGATATTATAGTCACGTGAATTATGCGATGTATGTGTGAATTCAGCAAAGGTATGCCATCATGTTTTGGTACAGCAGGTAGTGAATGATACGCTGTTTGTATGTTGAAAGCGGGCCTGGTGGAAAATTCCAAACATTGGAATTTGGCTCTAAAGCTAATTTGACTAAATAAAAGGGGAATGTTCAGATTTGCTCGAGAAAATGTGTTCAACTAAGTTATGTAGCACGAGAGGGGCATGAGTCATTAAAGAATGATTTCAGACAACTCCATCGCATTTCTAAGCACGTTCGAGGATGAACGTATGTTTAAGAGGGAGAGAATATAATGACCCGACCAGTCATTTTGAGCTCTAGCACATTGTTTGGCGGTTTGAGGCATTTTAGGTATTATGACTCGCACGCATTGTCGAAATTGAATTTTGAGAAGTTTTGAATCTATTTGGAAAGAGAATTCTCAATTCGGAAACCTTAAGTTGGAAGAATTGACTAATATTGGAATTTTGATTAAACGACCTCAGAATTGGGATTTGAAGGTTCTAGGAAGTTTGTATGATGATTTCAGACTTTGGCGTATGTTCGGATCGGGTTTTGGATAATCCGGGAGCGTTTTGGAGCCTATTAGAAGAATTTTGTAAATTTATGTTGAAGTGCATTTCAATATTATCGATGTCCGTTTGGGATTCCGGTTCTGAGAATAGATCTGTATGGTGATTCTAGTATTGGGAGCGCGTCCGGAAGTGGATTCGAAGGTCCGTAAGTCACTTTGGGTGTCATTTGGTGAAAGTTAAAAATTTGAAGGTTTTTAAGAAGTTTGACTGAAAGTGAACTTTTTTATATTGGGTTCGTAATCCGATTCTTGGAGTCCGAGTAGGCCCATAATGTCAAATGTGATTTGTATGCATAATTTGAGATCAATCGGACGTGATTTGATAGGTTTCGACATCAGATGTGGAAGTTAGAAGTTCAATAGTTCATTAGGCTTGAATCGATGCGAAATTAGTAGTTTTGATGACATTTGGTATGATTTGAGGCCTTGAGCAGGTCTGTGTAATGTCATGGAGCTGGTCAGTATGATTGGATGGGTTTTCGGGGGCCTTGGTTTCGGGTTGTATCGCGCTCTTATTTGATGTTTTAACGTCATTTCTTTGGGCATAAAAGGTACCACATTAAGAAAATGAGCTCCAAATTCAGTTTTAATTGAACCATTAGATCTTTATCATAAATTACAGAGCCATAGCAAAAAGAATCATCGAATTTGAACGTCGTATGTGGAAGTTATGCTCATTTCAGTGTCGGGAACCCTAATCGCAAATACGCTATCTACAGCTTGTTTTCAGCTGTGTAACTCGGGTTTTTACTTCATTTTATCATATTTTGACCCCTAGGTCCGAAGATGAGCGATTTTAGCAGAGAATTTTTATATCAAATCATTGGGTAAGTGCCGCTAACCAATATTCGATTATATTTTGTTATTATACCTTAGATTTAACATCAAAATTCATGAGAATATAAAGGAAAATTTGGATTTTGACGAAAAAACTAAAAATTGGTATTTTTGGATTTTGACAACGAATTTGAGCATGAAAAAGGAATAAATAATATATTTGAGTTCGTGAGGTTATGGGTAAAGTTTATCTTCGAAATATTTTGGAATCCGGACACGTGGGCCCGAGGGTGATTTTATTGACTTTTCGAGTGGAGTTGAGAATTGTTATAAATTTGATTTTAAAGAGTTTTTGAGTATATATTTATGGGTTTGCACCTTTATTTACTAGTTTTGGAGCGTTGAGCATTTGTTTGAGTTGTCGGAAAGTCTTGGGAGCCGGTTATGGAGTTTTGGAGAAAGGTGTATCTCATTTCTAACCTCGTAAGAGGGAATTTACCCCATATGTGAAATAATTCAATATATGCTTCTATTTGTGTGGGCTACATACGCAGTAGGTGACGAGAGTCCGTATGTAGCTACTATTCCTGTTTATGTCCGGGTAATTTTAGATTTACACCATGCTTTGTGGACACTGTTACTTGATTATATTTGTTAATTTTATCAAATGGAACTAAGTTGAGGATCTTTAAGGATTTAAAATGCTTCAAGTTGAATTGTGTTTATTATTCTAAAAGGATCAAGAAAAGGGTTATGATTTAATGTTAAATTTATATTTGACCGCGTCGCAAGTATGATCCGCGAGCGGGGTGATTCCTTAAATTTATGCTTGACCGCGTCGCAAATATGATTCGCGAGTGGGGTATTTCCTTTTACTACCCTTATGGGATTCACCCGTTTGCGTCGACATGATTTATGTTATACACTCTCATAGGAGCAGGCCGTTTGCCTCAGCAGGTTAGTAGATGCATCTATGGTTCGTGCCGCTCGATCCTCGGCAGTACACAATTTACTTTTATGTTGGATCGGGCCATACGCCTCGGCATTCCCTATAAAATATCAGTATGAAATCGTGCGTAATATTTGGCAAGATGCTAGTGTATTTGGGGGGAATTTTACCATAATTTGAATTATGATAACCTTTCTGATGAAATCCGCCATATATATATATATATATATATATATATATGCTTCGTTTAAGGAGGGAATTTGCTAGTTCAAAGCTTGAGTTAATTGTAAAGAAGAGAATTATACTACGCATTTTATACTTGTTTATTTTATTTATTTACACAGCCTCATATTTATTTACCTTTTTATTGTACCTGACATTATTCGATAAATAGTAAGTGTTGAAGTTGACCCCTCGCCACTAGTTTCTCAAGGTTAGACTGGATACTTATTGGGTACGCGTTGTTTTTGTGCTCATATTTCACTTTCTGTATATTTTATTGTACAAATTATTATACATTTTGTGGACTTGTGAACGCAACGACGTGGTTGATATGGGCACTTGAGGCGAGTTGCATCTTATGTACGATCGTAGCCAGTAGAGTCTCCTTCAGAGTATTTGTATTTTCTTTTCTATCCAAATTTTTATTCCGGATAGTTATTGTATTTTACTTTATTCTCTATTAAATCCTCACGCATTTGTGACACGGGGTTCTGGGATGATTATAGGATATTTAGCATTGAAATTGAAAAACACTGTATTATTCTGTAAAGTTTATTTTTTTATCAGTTAAATTGAAGGAAATTTATGATTTCAGAAATATTAAAATGAGAATTAAATAATTATTTGGTGTTGACTATCCTGACAGTGATTTCCGGTGCCATCACAATCTTTAATGGATTTTGGGTCGTGACAATAGTCTGAACATCTGCTCATGTCCATAAATTAAGCTATTTTACGATGATGCTCTTCAGGTTATATCAACACCGCCAATTTTATAAAAGAGACGGTAAAGTCAAGAGGAATATTTGAGATCCTATGCCTGAGTATTTGAGATAATACGGGTTATTAGAGAATGTGACTGTAGTAAACACATGATTGAGCTTATTGTATGAAGCAGTCAAGTGTAGTAAGAAAAATTACTGATGAATGGTATTTCTGTGGTGAAAAAAAATAGGAGTATTGATGTGTACATTTAATAGAGAAAGAAATAGGAAGATGAAGGTGATTAACTAAAAGAGAAAGTTTTGTTTGCTTAGGAAAAAATGGGTGTATGAGAGTTCTAGATGTGGGAAGATTTTTAAAACAAAAGAGGAGAAAGAAACGGAAGATGGAGCGGAAAAAGGATGGACTAGGAAAAAGTATTTTCTTTTTATAGGTGTTGGTGGGTTTATTTTAATTTAGGTGAGTTTTAAGTTAGGTCAATAGGACGATGACACGTGAAAATTAATTAAGTTTTCTTTACCTAACAGGGATGTTAGTCATAAGGGCACTCTTGAGCCGAAAAGACAACGGTGAGATAATTTTTGTAAAATAGGTGAACAGATGGTATTATTGTACCAACTCCAATAGTCTAGGGATACTTTTGACCATTTTTTATATTTTATAATAAAATAATCAAAGAACTTCTCTCTTTATACTCTAAATGAATTCAAAATTATAACTTAGTATTAAATATGATGTTATTTTGATTATCGGTAAAATACTAAATAGGAAAAATTATGTAAAATATCAAAGTTGAAAAGGATGTACATGGAGATAGAGATAATGTAAGGATATTTATACTTAAATTACTATAAAATAACAACAACAACAACAACAACAACCCAGTATAATCCCACTTAGTGGAGTCTGGGGAGGGTAGTGTGTACGCAGACCTTACCCCTACCATGGGGTAGAGAGGCTGTTTCCAAATAGACCCCCGGCATCCTTCCCTCCAAGAACTTCCCTCCTTGCTCTCGGGGAGACTCGAACTCACAACCTCTAGGTTGGAAGTGGGGGTTGCTTACCATCAGAGCAACCCCTCTTGTCTGTTTAAATTACTATAAAATAAAGAGTAAATAAAATAAAATAAGTAAATAATAATTCAAAGATACTATTGATAGATTTAGACAATTGAAAAATTGTAAACAATAGAATAAACTTTAAATACATATTTCTGGAGTATAAGAAAAATATATCTATTGTTATATTAAAAGAGAGCAGCGGATAATGATATTAATCCGAGTGGATAATGTAATAAAAGAATAAGGAACATAAAAGTAATTAGAACATGTTATGCTTCTTCGAATTTCATAAACATTTTATATTAGGTGCATTGGTGTATTGAGAAACTGGGTTTATATTAGATGCATTGTTATGAAAATATACTGAGTTGTTGTTGTTGTTGTTGTTTTTGTATTGAGAAACTAGATGTTTGGTGCCCGTACTAGCGTTGCCGTTTTGCGTGCTTCAAGGGGATATTTCCTGAATAGATTGTGATTCAACATGTAATAATAATACAATATATTTATACAAATGTAGGATGACCTTGTATTTGATTTCGCGCAATTCAGTCTTACAAAGGTTTTACCCGTGCTCCAATGAAAGATTGAGAATGATGTTATTCTAATAAGTTAAGGTAATGACACGATTTAAAATTCACTAAGAGTCGTGATGGCACCGGACACCACTGTCGGGCAAGACAACATCATATAACTAGTAAATTCTCGTTTTAATATATTCAAAAACATATCTTCTAAACATTTAAATAATAAATAATAAACTTCACAGAATACATAATGATGTCTTTACAAAATTTATTTACTGCATAATCCCGAAATAATCCTAGAATTCGGTGTCACAAGTGCATGAGCAACTCCTAAAAAATTTAATAACAATGGCTATTCGGAATACAAACTTGGACAGAAAGCAAATATAATACACTGAAAAAAACTCTTCTGGCTGCGGGTCATCTTGAGAGATGCAACTCACCTAAGTCTCTGTATCATCCATGCTGCTACGCCCATTAGGCCGATAGAGGTACATGTGACTGTGCAACAAAAATGAACATCAAGTATAGCATGAGTACAAAAATAACGTGTACTCAGTAAGTATCTCGTCTAATCGCGAAGAAGTAGAGATGAGAGGTCGACTTCGACACTTACTAGTGGTCCAATAATAATATACCAATAAAATAGTAAGTCGAGGATTTTTATAAAAATGGCTGTAACTTAATAGCATGAGGCAAGTAAACAATTCTTCCGTTTATAGGAAATTCCCAAATACATTTTCATCATTTATACATTTATCGCAGGCCTGAGAGAAAAAATATCAACATCTACGAATTTCAAGGCAAGCAATACAAGCATGCTCAAATCATGCCGATATCGTATAACCCGATCCAATAATATTTAAATTGTGCACTGCCAGAGGGTCGAATGACGTGAACCATAGATACATATATTACCCCACTAGCGAATCATACATGTGACACGGTCAAATATAATTAAACACATCAAACATTCAACTAAGAATTCACCAGGGAAACAATTACCCAAGGAAATGACAACTTCTCTTTAACGGTCAAGAAAATGATGTTTAATTTCTTTAGAAATCTATTTACCAATTCGATATTTAGTTGACTGATGCATCATTCATGTACTGGCAGCTACTTTTCAGTTGGAGAGTTGACTTCGTACAGTCTCCTCGGGAAATGGTAGGGACCTGTTCCCTCAGCTGTTCCTTCTACTCTGAAGAGTTGATCCATATCCCAAGCTAGAACCTTGTGACCTTAAGGTCATCAAAACATAAAACGAGGGACTTCTGACCAAAGTACTTGTAACTTATCAGTTTTTCCCTTTTTGATGATGACAAACTTGTAATAGAAAATCCCAGAAAGAGACATATAGAACCAGACTGCGAACTAGAAAGACCTTAAGTTTCCCCCTGAATCTCTGCATTCCCCTTTAATCAGTGCAATTATTCTTCCCCCTTTTGGCATCATAAAAAGATTAGTAACATGCAATTAAGTGAGAAGGAAGTCTAGTTATAAGTGAACTCATGCCACTTAGGTGCACACAGTCATGATTAAAAATAGAGCATAAAATCAAGGTATAAATAACAACAAGGGAAAAGCTTGCATTAACATAATTTAGATTTTACAGCAGGAGCAGAGTCAATGTTACTACCACATCAACTAATTAGAACATTAACAAAAATACCACAAGTTATCATAGTAAGAACTGACAATGAGAGATGGGATCACAAACTAGATTATAGACTTGACATTAAGGGGACAAAATGTAAGAAGCACTAGGAAGAGAAGGTTTGTAGGCAGAGGAAATTGTTTGGAGGACTAAATCCATTCGATCATTTGCTGACATTTGCCCATTGAGCAGTCTCTATTTTAGGTCCTCCACTTGTTTCCTGAGCTCAGTGGTCTCCTTTGTCTGGTGAGCAACCTTTTTTCTTTGAGAGCGACTGGAACCAGGTGCCTCTTTCTGCTGACTTAACTAAGTCTCAAGAATAGATTCCTTGCTTTCGATTGCCTTATCTCAATAGTAGTATTATTTTGAGCATTTATAACTGAGATATGGTAGAAGTGCTTGCAACCCCTCCAAATTTATCTATACACTCACATTCTTCAAGAGTGCCTTTTAAAAAAGTTTTCTCCTTGGATCCCAGTTTAACTGGTCCAAGAGAAACCTTGAAGTGCTCAAAGACCTTGGTCAGAAGGAACCCATACGGCAGCCCGTGATCACCATCTTTAAAGTCTGCCACTTTATTCATGTGCTCTATTAAGATCCTAGGTAACTTCCATGAGGAACATGTTTGCTCGAGAGGTGATGGATATTTTCTCAACTTGAGGTAGAAAGACTTTTTTTACCATCTCAAATAGCAGTTGGTAAATAGGAAGGATGTCCTTCTTCTGAACCCATTCCCCCTGCTGAACTGCTACGTCCTTCAAGATTGCGTTTCTAATGTTTTGAGTACAAGCTCCCTGAACACTAGACACCCCTTCAGCATGGCAAGACTGAGTCTATTACCATATCAACTGAATTCACCAAAGCACAAATATGACCATCCTCAACCTTGAACAAGTCGGCATAAAAACTTTGGACTTCCTCCACATGTACCTTAGCAGCATCACTTGTGAACAAGTGTGTCCATTGTTGGAAATCACAAATATCAACCAACTATATCATTCCATCCTCCTCCAAGACATCTGAGGAAAATATGCGTTCCAACAGTACCTTTTGACTTCTCAATCTCTCTTTCCCAGCACTCCCCGGATCACCAAATCTGGCCTTCTTTTAGGAACCAGGTTCCTCATTAGTATCAACTTTTCTCTTAGCAGTCTTGAGAACAATCTTTCTCCTTTTTATCAGACTTTACAAATTTTTCACCTAATTTTTTCACCACATTCTTAGCAGACACAGAAGATCCCTCTTTTGTCTTGAGAATACCATACTTTTGTGATAACTTCCTAGTTGACATACTAGGTTCCTCCGTTTCTTCTTCATCCACATTCACAATAGGCACTTTCTTCTCTTTTACAACTTTCCCATTTTTCATTAGTTTTCTTCTCCTTAACTTAGCTTGACTGCTCTTATGCTCAGAATCAAGAGCCTCCTTCTTTTGCAACCTTGTTGTGGGTCGCTTAGGAGTTGGCTCTTCACTAACAGCTACTCTAAGTCTAGTTAGACTGGTAATTGGTAAATCATTAGAATCTTCTTCACTATCCTCTTTTTATTTCAGACACAGGGCTTGTCTCGAGCATAATCATACTTAGAGGCTCAACATCTAAATGAGAAGAAGGTGCACGGTCAGTACTGGCTTGGGGTTCGTGAGAGAGACCTAGAGTTGGATCCTCCAAAGAAGGATACAGTCATCCAGCATGTTCCCTAGTAGCACCTTCATGTGCTGAAGGTTCAATAACACAAGCTCATTATCCTCTCGAATAGGCTCAGATTCTTCCCCTTGAGTCTTAATACCATCCTCACTTTCTCCGACAAAAACCCCTTCATTGGCGATGGACAACATATTTTATATGGCTTCCTTTTCTTGTAGATCCATGAGAAACTTAGGAGAAATAGGAGCGGTAGCTGTGGACAATGGATCAGGAGCAGTCTTTGCTGAGTCAACCATTTCATTTCCCTCAGTCTGGTCTACCTTTGACCCTTCTTCTATAGGATAACTTGAGATTTCCTGATTTCTTTATTCTTAACAATACTCATTTCATCCATCTTTTCTGGCAAGATAAGAGAAGAGCTCTGGGCAACACCTCTTGTGGGAGTTGATGCTTTGTGACTATTTTGGGAACTGGAACTCGAATGGGTAGGAGAGGAGACGAAATGTGGGGGTCACTCTTTTCTAGGATTTTGGTTATCAATAATGTGAGGAGGGGAGTCTAGTGTTGGTATTTCAATTGGTGAGGACCTGGTAATACTCGAAATTATTTGATTTTCAGTCATGGTGAGAATAAGAGAGAGGATTTGGTGAACTGAAGAGAGAAAGAAGAGGAAATATCTCTTGAAGTATTGATGTGAAGAGTGTTATGATAATGATAGATTAATTTAAGATGAAAGAGGGACCGTCAAGAAAGGGCGGCAGTTTTTAGGGAGTTGGGTCAATTAATAACAGGTGAGACATTTGGGTTCAAAAGACACAAAACTAAAACTGACATACCGATGATGTGGCACTTGTTTTAATTGTTCAGAATAGTGCGTGAGAGAACAGGGAAACTACTAACCTGTTTCAGGAGAACTAGGTTCCCTGACTGATCGGTTATCTGTAAGCTTTGTCCTTTTTACCAATGTATACAGCCTCAACTGCTTATTTTCTCTGTAATCATCAAGCGTGTCTACCTATAACGATATAGAGATGAGCTAGACTTTTCCAGAAAACACCTTTTAGCTAAGTTTACTTGAACATTTATTTCATATCCAATCACTGATGGACCAGGTTCTCAATTGGTTTTATCAACCCTAGTGCCATACCATTTTGCTCGAAGTGTTCTCTACTAAGGGATTTGGTGAATATATCTGCAATTTGATCTTCAGTGCTGCAGAATTTCATGCATATAAGCCCCTTTTCAACATTAACTCTGAGGAAGTGATGACGTACTTAATGTACTTGGTCCTCTTATGTTAAACTGGATTTTTTGCCATGTTGAGTGCACTTGTATTATCACCTAAGAGAGTCACATAGTCGGAGAACACACCAAAGTCTTCCAACTATTGCTTGATCCATAGAAGTTGAGCACAACAAGAGGCAGTTGCTACATATTCAGCTTTTGTAGTTGAGAGTGCCACATAGTTCTACTTCCTTGTACCACATGAGATTAAGAAGGAGCCCAGAAAATGTTCCATTCCAGAAGTGCTTTTCCTGTCCACCAGATATCCTGCATAATCAGCTTCGGCATATCCAATAAGATCGAGGCTGTCACCTGAGGGATAATAAAGGACCAAGTCCTACTTTCCTTTAAGATATCTCAGTAGTCGTTTGACAGCCTATAAATGAGATTCCTTTGGATTGGATTGAAACCTTGCACAGATTCCCGCACTGAAAATGATGTCTGGTCTGTTTGCAGTGAGATACATGAGTGACCTTATTAACCCTATATATATGGTTTGATTTACTGGGGAACCAGGTTCATCCATGTCTAGGCGGGTGGATGTGGCAATAGGGGTGTCTATGACTTTTGATGCTTCCATATCAAACCTTTTTAGCAACCCCTTGATGTACTTCTATTGACTTATCAATGTTACTTTCTGAGATTGCTTTACTTGAAGTCCTAGGAAGAAATTCAGTTCTCCCATCATACTCATCTCGAATTCACTCCCTATGACTTTTGTGAATTCTTCACACAAAGAATCAACTGTAGCTCCAAATATGATATCATCCACAAACACCTGCACAATGAGCAGGTTCCTCCATCATTTTTTTAGAAAAAGAGTTTTGTCAATTTTTCCTCTTGTAAACCCATTTTCTTGAAGGAATACCAGGCCCTGGGAGCTTGATTTAACCCCTACAATGCCTTGTCCAATTTGAACACATTCTCACGATGCTCGTGAAACTAAAAACCAGGAGGTTGCTTGACATAGACTTTTTATTTCGGATAGCCATTTAGAAATGCACTTTTGACATCCATTTGGAACAGTATGAACTCCATACAAGATGAAAAGGCAATTAGAATTCTAATGGCTTCTATTCGAGCTACTAGAGTAAATATTTCATCATAATCAATCCCTTCTTCCTCATTGTAGACTTGAGCTACAAGACTTGCCTTGTTTCTTGTTGTATTTCCAAACCAATCAAGTTTTCTCCTGAATACCCATCGGGTTCCTATAATGGTTTGATCTGCAGGTCGAGGAACAAAGTGTCATACCTTATTCCTTTCAAATTGATGCAGCTCCTCTTGCATGGTTGTGATTTAGTCTGCATCTTTCAATGCTTATTTTATATTTTTGGCTCGATTTGTGAAAGAAAGGATGAGAAAGAAAGTGAGTTTCTTGCTTTTGATCTGGTTTGAACTCTTGAGTCAAGAGTATTGATTACGTTGTCAAGAGGATGTGAACTTTTGAACCTCCAATTTGGTGCCTAAGTCTCATTGGTAAAGGAACCAGGTACGTCTAACTGATATTCTTGGGCATTTCTTACTTCAAAAAGTGGAGTTCCTTGGAATACATCAACAACTTTATTTTCAGATTTAATTGTTGTAATCGGGGGACCAGGTTCCTCTCCAATGGATGGAGATGTATTTGCATTATCTTTAGTGGATTCCTTGACACGGCTCATCATGTCTGCCTTTCATTTGCCATGTCAATTACTTTACCTGGAACATATATGGGCTTTTCATCTTGATCAACACATCTGTCCTTCTCACTGGAGAGGTGAGCTTCATCAATGATGACATGTATGCTTTCTTCGACAAATTGAGTCCTTTTGTTGTATACCTTGTAAGTTTAGCTTTGAGATAGGTATCCCAAAAAAAATCTTTCATCACTTTTGGCATCGAACTTTCCAAGAGCTTCCTTTCCATTGTTGCGAACAAAGCATTTACACCCATAAGTTTTTAGATGTGTCAGCTTGACCTTCCTTCGATTCAACACTTCATATGGAGTTTTGGTTCATAAAGGACCTGATCATGAACTTGTTCACCAAGTAGCACGCAATATTGACAGCTTCTACCCAAAAATACTTTGCGATCCCACAGTCAATTAGCATTGTTATTGCCATATCTTCAAGACTTCTATTCTTCCTCTCCGCAACACCATTTTGTTGAGGTGTTCTTCGAGCAAAAATTGTGAGTGATGCCATTTTTATTGCCGAACTCATCGAATTTGGCATTGTCAACTCCATCCCACGAGCAGACCTAATGCAAGCTACTTTATTACCCATCTTCACTTGGATCTTCTTGATAAAAGCAACATACACTTCAAAGGTATCATCCTTAGTCCCGAGGAACAAAGTCCAGGTGAATCTAGAATAGTTATCAACTATCACAACAATATACTTCTTTCCTCCTCTGCTTGGCACCCTCATAGGTCCACATAGATCCATGTGAAGGAGATCAAGTGGCCTTGCGGTGCTGACTTCTTTTTTGTGCTTGAATGAGGATCTGACTTGCTTCCCTTTTATACATACATCACATACTTTGTGTTCCTTGACGCTTGACTTGGGTAGACCACGAACCAAGTCCTTTCTGACTAATTAGTTCAACAATGTGAAACTTGCATGACCTAGCCTCATGTGCCATAATTCAACATCTTCATCAGCAACACTTAGACATCTTATATCACCATTCTTCAGAGACTCAAAATCAGATACATAGATATTGTTGTATCTTTTTTCCACTAGCACCACCTTACCAGTTACCGGGTTTGTGAGTGTACAAATATTTGACATAAATTTCACCTTGTTTTTCGTGTCACAAATTTAGGAAATACTTAGCAAGCTGTACTTCAACATGTTCACGTAATACACATTTTCAATTGAGTGAGAGAGAGAGAGACTTCCCAATCCTTCCGACTCCCAGAATGTATACCTTTTTTCCATTTTCAAAGGATACACTCCCTCCTTGAGGGGCCTTATATGAAAGGAAATCATTTGTTCTTCTAGTCATATGCTTTGAGCGGCCACTGTCCATGTGCCATTGTAGGCTGCTTCCTTTCATTTTTCCATGCATAAGAAAAATTAGGAGTTAGCTTTAGGAACCCAAACTAATTTGGGTCCCTTGTAATGAGGAAAAGGGTGAATGAGGGATTTTTTGGGCGATGCATGCATTATGCATTTTTTATATGAGGAATAATATTCTCTACCCGTAGTTACCTTTACAACAAAAGATTTATTTTTTGTTGTGACTGAAATGTGACCTTATAGTTTTCCTTAAGGTGGCCAATGTTACCACAGCGAGTGCAAAGCCAATTGTCACGTACAGTAACGTACTTACTATAAGGGTTGTAGGGAATTTTTTCCCTTTGAAACCCAATCCGCCCTCCCCTTGTTTCCCCCATTGTTGGTATACATTGTAGTGATAGCATCAGAGGACGAGGTCCACTTGAATGATTTTTCAAGATCACTCTTCAGTCTATCTTGTTCTTCCTGAATTTGTTTGTTTCTCTCAAGCTTAGCACACAGACTAGACTTTACTGAATTTAACTCACTTTGAAGCATAATTTGTGCCTCACTTGCAACTTCCTTTCCTTTTTGAGAATTTACAAGCCTACTCTCCATTTCAAGTTCCCCAATTGTTTTCTTCAAATCCATTGCCACCATTAGGAGGTCATCTCTATCATGCTCAACACTAGCAAATTTCTCATTAAGGCATCGTTTTCCATACTTAAACTCTCAATGGTTTCTTTTAGGTCCACCACAACAGCCATAAGATCATCTCTTTCTTGTTATACATATGCACTTTTTTTTTTATCGAAGACATCTTTTTCTTTCTTTAGGTTCTCGATTGTCTCTCGTTAATTAACTGCAAGAACTACTAGGTCATCTCTAGATTGTTCTGCTTATCTATAGATAATAAGCATCGATTAACACATTTTCCAAAGATATGAGTTTCTTAGGAGAATAAGATTTCAGATTTTTTTGAACATCCAGAAAATTTACCTCATCATCGTCGTCTTCTTCATCATCAGACTAGGCCATTAAAACAAAAATTGAATCATACTCAGTTGCTTCACTTTCTACTTCCATCATAGAGCTATTACCTAGTTTGTTATCCTCTCTGGATTTTCTTGACGAATCTTCCCAAATAGTAAGAGTTTGTCTTACGACATTGTTAGTGACATCTTTTTTATTGAAGCGTCTATTAGGAACCGGGTTCCTTTTGGCTACTTTGTGAGAGTTGTTCTTGTACTGATCTTGCTTTAGGAGAGGGCAATCCTTAATGAAATATCTTGTCTTACCACATTTATGACAGAGGTCATAATTCTTTGGCTTGCTAGAACTTTCCTTTTTGGAATACCTCCATTCCTGCGAACCATCTTGTGGAATCTTCTTGTCAGGTATGCCATATCACCATCCTCACCACTTGAATCATTGCTTTTTGTCTTGAGAACTAGGTTATTCTCCCTTTTGGGCTCTCTTCTTACACTATTCTTCTTCTTATTTTTCTTCATTTCATATGTTTTTGGATTGCGAACAAGCTCATCAATAGTTAGTTCCTACAAGTCCTTTGCCTCTATAATGGCGTTCACTTTTCTTTCATAATAATAAGACAGCACACTGAGGATATTTCTAACCAGCTTGTTTCTTGGAATAGTTTCACCAAGAGAGTGAAGCTCATTAATAATTAAGGTGAACTGGGTATGCATATGTTGGATAGATTCATTGTTTTTCATCCTAAGAACTCGTATTCAGTTGTGAGCATGTCGATTTTGGATTGCTTGACATGTGTTGTTCCTTCGTGAGATGTTTGAAGGGCTTCCCAGATTTCTTTGGCTGACTGACGTGCCGATATCCTATTGTATTCATCTGGACCAATGCCACATACCAGAATTTTCTTTGCATGAAAGTTCTTCTCTATGTACTTTCTATTGACATTATTGAATTCTTTTCTTGTCTTGGGAATTGCTACAGCTGGGTCACCAAGGTTTTTGGTATGGACAAAGGGTCCGTCACATATGACATCCCATAGCTCAGAATCTTCATCCATGATGAAGTCATGCATCCTAGCTTTCTACCATCCATAATACTGTCTATTGAATCCTAGGTGGTATGTAAGTAGACTAGCCTTCTTTGATGTTTGAAGGAGCATCCATGAGGATCTTTTCTAGGTGTTAACCTGATAGAAAGAACATGCTCTAATACCAATTGATAAAATATAAGGGTCCACCAAACTATATAGAGAAGCAGGTTCTCTATCAGTTCTACTAGAGCACACGCACAGAGTAGTAAGTAAATGACAAGAGGAATTGAACGTGGAAAATTTCCAGCTCAGCGGGATTAAAAACCACGACCTAGCCTTGTAGGATTTCAACTTCACTACTGAGAAACTTTTATATTACAACCTATGCAACCTAGTAATTAACCACTTAATTCCTTACTAACTTCTAATACTCTATTACAAGCCACTTTGTAATAACTCTATCACAAAAACTTTACAACTTGACTAACTCTAGCCAAGACTCAAACACACTGGTTTAAGATTTGCAACGGGGTTCCTACAGAATGCTTCTAAACAAGCTAAGTAGGAAATACAATTGAAGAATTATTACAAAGTTACAACTTAACTAAGGACATATGAATGACTTGATATGGGAACAGGTCCGTAGTTGTTTTGTTCTTTATTGAAGCACTTGAAACTTTCTTGCCGAATAGTCATATGAGTGAGCTTGAGTAAAAACTCCAAGTGTTATAGTGAATGTGTTTTACCTCCCTTGATGTTAATAATACATGTATGACCTCACATACAATGATGTAAGCAATGTAGGTAAAAAGCCTTCCACAGAAAGTTGACTACTGCAATGTTCCTGTACTGGTAGCAACTTTCCAGCTAGAGAGTTGACTTCGTACAGTCTCCTCGAGAACTGGTAGGGACCTGTTCCCTCAGCCATTCCTTCTACTCTGAAGAGTTGATCCCTATCCCAAGCTAGAACCTTGTGATCTTAAGTTCTTGTAAATGTGTAACAGGTTCCTTATCTGGTTCTGGATAGTAAGTTTGTTAGATCATCAAAACATAAAACAAGGTACTTATGACCAAGGAACTTATAGCCTATCACTTGTTCTTCTAAGTAGCATATAATAGATTGTTTTGACTAGTTTTTTATGGGGATAGAGCGTGTGCGCACGCTCGCAAACACAGAAACACACACACACACACACACACATACATACATATATATATATATATATATATATATATATATAGTTTTCTTAATTTTTATGCAATTTTATTTGTTTATAAATATTTACCGTAAATATATAATTATATAAAATATAAAAAATTAAATACCTATGGGGCTTACGCCCCGTGCCTTGGGGTTTACGCCCCGTGCCTTGGGGTTTACGCCTTGCTGAGGCATATGTAAAATACCCCGCCTTATGCCTACATCTTTTAAGCACTGAAAAAAGGGCAGCAGTATGTTCACGATATTCAAAGCAAGACAATCGAAGAGAAAAAGGTGAAAATGCACTTACTTTTTCGAGGGCAGCAAACCAAGCAAGGGTTTCTTCTAATTGTCTAGGACCTAAAGCTTCAAACTTAAAGCATTGAAAGCACCCAGAAACGAAAAAATAAAAAGAAATCAGGAAGAAACCCTAGAATTTATGAAAAACTTAGAATTACTTCTATTTTTGTGTTAGCTCTTAGGTGATTGTAGGTCATTCTTGATGTGTTAGGTAATATCATTTAAGGCTCATATTTATAGTGTCCGCCGAAGCCGTTAGCGTTTCAATATATTCAAGTTATATGCTGGAGAGTGACAAAAGACTAATAATGATAGTAAGACAAGTAAAATCACAGGGGGAAAAATCATCGGGAACTTTACCAAGGCACAAGGTTGAAGGATTCAACCGTTGAGAATGAGAGTACATCAGTCAAAGCTCCACTGTCTAGACATCACTGCGTTTGACCTCTAGACAACGAATATTAATGATGAAACTAGTTATATCAACCATGCATGCTTTGATTTGAAAGAATGAGTCGGAAAATTAGACGAATGGAGTTTTGTTATTTAGGTTTAAGGTTTCAAATTAGGGGTCTTGAATCTAATCAACGAAAATGGAAGCTGAATCACTGGCCTCAAAACCTAGGGACAAAATAGATGATTCTACAAGTTGAATTTGAGAGAACGAATATGAATCGGGTGCTTCAACTTCACTGGTCGTGTCTGGTGTCTCATATTTGAAAAGCAGTAAGGAAAAATCAGCGGGATTTGGGGAGGGAGAAGCAGGGAAAGACGATTTTTTGATCTTGTACTAATTTTTGTAAGATTCCATGACTGGTGGGGTTCGAAGGGATGAGGGAAAATAGAGAGAAAAGGAAAAGAGAGGCGGCATGGAAGATGGTAAATGATTAGGGTTTAGGTTTCGTCTTTGAGTTAAATTTTAGAGATGGAATGGAAGTCGTTGGATCTTTTGATTAACGACTCCGATTGTTTTGATAATTAAGAATTTAGAAATGATTTAATGGGAAAAATTCGGTGGTCATTGGATCTCTCTGATCAGAAAGTTGAGACTAAGTCTTAATAAGATTAAAGAATAAGGAAGAAATGGGGATTAAATGCTCACCGTTGATGAGATAGATCAACGGTCCAGATTCATTTGTGCTTTCTTTGTGAGTGAGAGAGACGAACGTCGTGGCAGATTGTGACTGACTTTGGGAGAGGGACGCGGATTGCCACAGCGGATTAGAGGTTCTCTGAACTGGGTGTTTTTTTCGGATTAGGATTGTCATTTGGGCAAAAATGAATTTAAAAGATTGCCACTTTGTATTTAGTTGAAAATTGCAATTGTAGCCTTTTTTCTTTTAATCCCTTTTGTAATTCATTAAATAAACTTAGCTAATTTCCAATAAAATGTAGTAAAATCATAATTATAAAAAATACTACTAATTGTTGCACTTATTTGTACAATGCTTTATGTCCTAAATTATGACACAAAATTTAAATTATTAACATAGTGACCTATATAATTAAAATTGAGACATGACTCATTAAATTAATTATAAAACCTATACGGTACATTTTATTTTAATAATTTAAATAATGAGAAGTATTTATAACTACATAATACTGATGCCATGTGATTATTTTCAAAATTGATAAATAATTAATTTGTATAAATAGGTATTTATTACTGGAAAATACTTTCAAAATATTTATTGTAAATTATTACGTATAAGTAAATCACTTTTAAAGGGGAGGGTAAAAATTGACCGTCAACAGCTACTACTACAGGAAACACACGTCAACAGCTACTACTACAGGAAACACACTGGCCTGAGCAATACTCTCCAACAAACTAACCATGAGAACTAAGGCATCTTAAAGCACTACGGTAGCAATAAACCTCTCTAGGACCAGAGGGGTCCTACTAGCTCAATTGGCACTGGAATCTAATCATTATGATCTATGTGAGGCTCAACAATAGGTGTCTCTACGCGTGCTCTAGGCTGAGCTCCGCCTCTACCTCTGGCTCTGTCCCAACCTCGGCCTCTACCCCTGGTAGTGGTTGTAATCTGGGGCTCCGGCTGCTGAGCACATGTGGATAACGTGCGTGTCCTCACCATCTATGATAGAAAAAGAGAAGAATGATTCAAACTTATGATTAAACAAAGGCACACGATATTGTAAGAAACATATTGAAGTTTCATAGAGCATTATAACATATAGAAGATAAGTACAGATGTTTCTGTACCGATCCTCAAGAGTCTACTAATATTGCTTATGACTCATGAGAACTTTGCAACCTAGGGCTCTAATACCAACTTATAACGATCCAAAAGCCCAACCACGGAGTCGTGATAACAACTAGTATTTGCTTGTTAGGCAAGCCAACATCTGCTAAAGGAATAAAACTATTTAACAATTTGAAAAACACAATAATAAGAACCAAAGAGTGAAATCTCATGAAATGTGTAATAAATCCATAATTATCTTTGTCAAAGACTATTCCCAGAACTTGGTATCATATATGCATGAGATACTAGAATATAAAATACAAAGTCTAAAAACAAAACTGACTAATACAAGAAAAACAACATAAAAGATAGGAAGGGAACTCTAAGGTCTGCAATCGCCAAACATCTCTACCTCAAGTCTCCTAGAGAATAAGGCCTTAACAATTACCTCTGAACGCTGTTGGGACCAACATCGAGATCAGCACAAGAAGTGTAGAAGTATAATATTAGAATAATCGATCCCATGTACTCAATAAGTATCGAGTCTAACATCGATGAAGTAGTGAAGAGGCTATGACAAGACACTCACTATAAAATTGTACAAGTAATAAATAGAGAAACAACAACAATATAGAGAAACGGATAACAATGTAACATACAGAATAAAGACACAGTAAACAGAAGGCCCCTGAACAACATTGCATCACCACCTCATCACACAATACAATAACGGAACGTACAACAAAGAATAACCTATATAACATCCTTTCCGTTGCGGCGCGCAACCCGATCCACTATATCAATACCAATATTGTTGTGGCTTGCAACCCAATCTACATATATAATAATACTGTTACGAGCTGCAACTCGATCCACATATATAATAATATTGTTATGGCGTGCAACCCGGTCTACATATATATTAATATTGATGCGACGTGAAACTGATCCACTATATCAGTAACAACCAAGTAAGGCGAATCTCACAATATAACATAAGAATGGATCTAAAACGTATAATCCTCTAAGGCAATTTGAGGTAACATAGTAGAGTGAAACAGAAAACAAGTAAAGGAAATATGTCAAGTAAAGGCATGAAATAGTAGAGCATCTATCTAATACATGCGAGACCATATAACCAGTAAATGTATAAAAGCATGAATAAATGGAAGCATGTAACAAATAAAGACATGTAACAACTGAAGGAATGTATACAATAAGCAATGACATGTACCAAGTAAAAGCATATAAAAAGTAAAAATATGGAATAAATAAAGACATGGTATAATTACAGCCATGCAATAAAGTAGTACACTCTGCATGCTTGAACTCATAAATAATGCATATATACCCATCACCCTTTATATATATAGATAATATTGACCATGAACAAGAAGGAAACAAGAACAACTTATCAAAAATACTGTGTCATGCCAAGTGTCATACTTCCTTTTTCACATACCACCCCGAAGGATGAATGTATAAGGGAGTTTTTTCATTTAAAGTGACATTATTCGAAATGGGATTATTTATTCGGTTTTTAGAGCCCCCACATGGGATAGATTTGGCTTTTGGTGTCCCAATTTACCGATTTAACTTGAATCCAAAATCGAGAAAATTTTTTGACTTCCCAATTGGAGTCTGCGAACCAGAAATTCTGAATAAGGAATTTTGTTGACCCGAGGGAAGTTATTAGGCACCCCCGGATCCCGTAGTTCTAGGACGGTCGCTTAAACTATTATAAATGGCTAAAAATCTGATTTTATACATGTTATCCTATAGTGCAATTTAAGAATTACTCACCGCTTTCAATTAAAAAAATTTAAGAAAGTGAACGTCATTTAAAACACGTTTTTGGATCACGTCACATGAAATGCACCCGGATCCTCGACACATTTTATTCAACATTTTGGGATTTGGATTTGGGTTGCATGAAATGCATACCCGTATTTAGAAAGGTAAAATTATTTAAAAGCGCGCCTATAGCGACTAACGTATTATTAACTTTGCGGGAGGCCATGAAAATTCGCTTAATGGCATGTCCCAAATTCTACATATTTTAATATAAACATTTAAAGAGGGCCACACAATTTTTGAATTTTATTTGACGTGGCGTACCTCGTTTTCTTTTTAAAAGTCATCCTAAAAGGGACTATTATTTTCTAGTAAAGATTGTCTCTAAAACGGCCCTAATTAATTAACATTATTAATTACTATTGTTTGAAACATTTAAGAATTCTGGGCCTCAAGCTCAAGTCCACGTTTAAACAAGAAGAAACTTCTTAATTCAAATGTGCTACTTATCTTGGGAGACCCAAAACTTATATTTAAATTTAAACAAATAGTCCCCATGAAGATTTTCAGTATCTTCGCCTCGAAGGTGGCCCTGAACGAGAAGGCAGTCCGGAATTGGGATTGGGCCATGCGCTGGTGGGATCAAGGCCCAACTATTTAGAGTAGGTTGCAAAGCCTTAACCAAATAGCAAACTTAAACAGCAATACCAATTTTGAATTGGGCCTACTGGCCTGGTGCAATGGACAGTCAGGCTCTTGAAGCCACTGATCCTGTTTCAAGAATTAAATCCATCAAATAGGAAGATTGTAGGTTTATTGTAAACTTAAAATCCCTATTGAAGCTGAAGCTCAAATGTAACATTCATAATAACAGGAGCGATCTGTTTCACATCAATGTAGATACACAATCTCATTTTAAACTCTACTTCTAATTAACATTTAGTCTATTTTTAAACTTAAAATCGATAAAATACCCAAAAGCTGTAACTAATCAAACTAAATTAAGTTAAAATGGATGAAGTGCGTACATTCCTTAATTATACACTTTAGTTATGGCTTGTGAGACTAATCCTAAACGGTCATGTTACAAACACTTATTTAGCTTGAACTTAATATTGATATGAACATATTAATTTTAGAATCAGTTTCAAACGTATGATATTTCGAATCCTGAAATTAACTAACACAGGAAATTAATCACGTTATAATAAGGCTAACATTATGTTTAACTACAAGGCCTGTTTAACTTCCAATTACTCCTAAAATGAAATTAACTATAGCTAATACTTTACTCATAACGTCTACCTAGAGTCAAATAACAATTCGTACAGTCTAATTAGTACATAATAAGCAATATTCTAAATAATACTACCGAATTAATACTAATAGAAAACAAAGAATTCTTCAATATTCCTCTTTAAGGGCAGTCATACATATGGATCCAGTCCTCACAACACTTGAGATTTTAAAGTGTACCTAGAATTTGAGGCAAAACAAGGAGAAATGGACAATCAGCTAAGCAGTACAACAACAAGAATCAGCAACAGTTTAGAAACAGATTCAAAAGCCCAGGGATTGTCTCGAATCAAGCGGAACCAGTAAATCAACCAATATAGCTCGAATAGACCCAAATAAACTTGAAATTACACCCAGGATAATCTCTGTAACTTTAGCAACCAGAAATTGAGCTAGAAGATGCAAATCAACCACTAAAACTCGAAATTAACCTAAGAATTTCAATAGAACAGTGTTTTTGGAGTTTTGTGTTATATATATTTTTTTTTGTTTTTGAAGAGCTAATGATCTAATCTAAGGGAAGAACTTTTCAGATGCTCAAACTACAATTTTTGAATTTTGGTTTTTTTTTTGAATTTCAAATTTTTCAGAGATTCAAAGCTTGTTGTAACTTTTGGGGGGGAATTTTAGATGCAGAAACTTGTTAAAGAAGGCAGTGAGGACTGCCTTTTATAGGCAAAATTGAGGGGAAGTTTCAGATTTTTATTTACCCCCTTTTCCTCCCTCTTTTATTTTCAGTTTTTATTAATTAGTCCCTAAGTTTTTTGCTTGTTGCCCAAGTTACTGCATTCAAATTCCTAAAATTTTAATTGGAACCCCATCTAGAACATTCTAGGGGGTTCTAGTTTCAACTAGAGCATTATTTTCTATTTAGAAATACCCAAACTAACCCTGAATACCCCTGAAATTACCTACCTAGGTCAAACTACCCCAGCTTTTACTCTAGTTAAAATCAATCAAGGGATTGGAGTGAACAGCTAGAACCAAACACCTACAATTATACTAAAAGAAAACCCATAATTGAACTAAGAGCATTAAATCAAAATAGACCAGCCTAACTAATAGAATTAAAATTTGAACACAAATTAATTCTAATATCAAGCAAACCAAATTAAAATCAATTGAAATCACATACAGTTGAAGTAATCAGAAGATGGGAAATAAAAAAAAAACTAATACCTAATAACCAAAATTGTAAAAACAATCCAACATACTAACTAATCAAAATGACCTAATTAAACTAAATAGCTGAATACAATTAACGAATCAAAACATGCATTGATGAAAACTAACTGGATCTAAGACGAACAGAAATTTTTTTGAGAAGTAATCTTATAATATCACTTTGGAGCCAAAATAATATTATATGTCTGTTCTTTAACAAAACAGTCATATAATATCACTTTGGAGCCCGTTTGAATAATGACAGAATCCTGAACCTGCAACCCTGACCTTAGATGTGGAATTGAGGGAATTCGATTGGGACTTTTGGGAAATAACCATGAGTGTGGGACTTAGGGTGGCCTGGGGTATGGTTTGGGTGGCGGTAGTGCCGTGCACGGTGGCGGCGGCTCCTAGGGTTTGACATATTTGAAGGTTTTGGTTAGGATTTGACGGAAACTAGTCATGGACTCATGATGAGGAGAAGGAGACGAAACTATGGTGAAATTTTGGAGGTAGTTGGAGCTTCGCCGCCACGGTGGGCGATTTCCGGCGGCGGTTTGCGGCAGAAGGCGGTGGGGTTAAACAGGGGTACGAGCAGGATAAGTTTTGTCTCTAGGTTTCTGAAGGATTCTGGACAATTTTATTTAAAATCCACGATTGAACCAAGGTCGTTGGATTATAGTGGATGGAGGGCTTGGATTAATTTGGCATTTATTAATTCAAAATGACGTAGTATCCATCCTCTACTACGCCGTTTCATTGGTCTCAAGGGCATGGGCGTTTGGACCGGGTAGGGGTGCGGATTTGGGCTGATTTTGGCCGAATTTGGGGCTTTAACTTGGGCTAGTGTTATTTATTCAAACATTGGCCCAAGTTAAACAAACAGCCTATTTGATTTCTGAAAAAAATCCTTTTCTTTCTTTCTTCCTAATTTTTTTTATATTTTATTAAGTACAAAATTAAAATAGACAAGACCTGATTTAACTGTAAAATTAAACTAATTACTTCTCAAAAATCAAACAAATACTAGTTCAAAAAGAAAACTTAAGGAAGAATCAAAATTAAAAGTAGAACAATGCAAAAGACTATTTTTAATTATTTTGTCTTATTTTTAATAGTGTTAATTAATCTAAAAATCTAGAATTGGGTCCCAAATGCACGTACGCTATTTTGTAATAATTTTTTTATTATTTTTTATGACAACTAAAAAAGCACACAAAATACCAACAAAACACAAAATCATGCAATTAATTCCCTAAAATTCAAGTAATAATAGAAAAATCCTAATTTTAAGAATTCTATAGGAATTATTTAGCAAGGCAAAAATCACGTGCTCACAGATACTCCTCTTTACTCGGAGACACGAAGGGTTTTCGGGCAAAGATAAATGAGCAACTATGAGAGATTTTTGCCTGCTCGGCATTCCATGAGAAGAATTTTGAAAACCGTCTGACTGAATCCTGCTTCAAAGGTTGCCTACATATCCTCGGCTATAAAGGAATCAGGTTAGTGTAGTTCTGGAAAGTTTGGTAGCTGGGACTACTAGGAGCTGTGATTTCAGTACTGTTGTTGTTGCTACTGCTTGCTGACCTCCTTATTACACTAAAAGGAAAATCAAAGCTAAGCTATCTATGCCTATCAACTATGAGTTACAAAATTCCTATCTATAATTCTCTTAAAGCTTGATCTTGAGTCTTAGCTGATTTTGTTGTGGACCCCAATCTGAATCTTGATGCTCGCAAGTTGTAGTTGTTGTTTCTTTCTGCAGCATTGGGTCAAAACAGGATCGGTGGAGCTTGTGACTTCAATCAAATTTTGAGCCATCCGCACCATTGTTTGCTTCAACATTTGAGTTCATTTCTATTTGTTCTTTTCTTTATTCTGGATTGAGACTCATTCCATCAGCCATCTCACACTCTATGTCTCGAGGTCAAACTTGCTTAAGATTCCAAAACAAACAAGCGAACAAAATTTTCTGCCCCAGTTTTCACTAGGAAAATTTCGTGAGTTAGTTGTGACACATATCTAAGTGATCAAATCAGGATTGTGTATCCTTATGAATGAAGCCAGGTTATGCTGGGAAATGAACAGGTTATGCTGGGAAATGAACGGGTTATGCCGGAAAAGAAAAAGGTCCTCGGGTTATGCCTGGATGGAAAAAGAAAAAAGCTCATTGGGTTATGCTAGGGAGATCCACGGGTTATGCTGGGATGGGGAAAAAAAGCTCCTTGGATTATGCCAGGGAGATCCACGGGTCATGCCGGGATGGAAAGAAAAAAGCTCCTTGGGTTATACCAGGGAGATCCACAGGTTATGCCGGGATGGAAATAAAAAAGCTCCTTGGGTTATGCCAAGGAGATCCACGGGTTATGCCGGGATGGAAAGAAAAAAGCTCATTCGGTTATGCCAGGGATATCCACTGGTTATGCAGGTATAGAAAGAAAAATGCTCCTTGGGTTATGCTAGGGAGATCCACGAGTTATGCTGGGATGTAAAGAAAAAAGCTCCTTGGGTTATGCCAGGGACATCCACGGGTTATGCCGGGATTGGAAAGAAAAAAGCTCATTGGGTTATGCAAGGGAGATCCACGAGTTATGCCGGGATTGGAAAGAAAAAAGCTCCTTGGGTTATGCCACGGAGATCCACGGGTTATGCCGGGATGGAAAGAAAAAAGCTCCTTGGGTTATTCCAAGGAGATCCACGGGTTATGCCGGGATAGAAAGAAAAAAGCTCCTTGGGTTATGCAGGGAGATCCACGAGTTATGCCAATATTGGAAAGAAAAAAAGCTCCTTGGGATATGCTAGGGAGATCCACGGGTTATGCCAGGATTGGAAAGAAAAAAGCTCTTTGGGTTATGCTAGGGAGATCCACGGGTTATGCCGGGATTGGAAAGAAAAAGTCTCCTTAGGTTATGTCAGGGAGATCCACGGGTTATACCGATATTGGAAAGAAAAAATCTCCTTGGGTTATGCGAGGGAGATCCACGGGTTATGCCGGGATTGGAAAGAAAAAATCTCCTTGGGTTATGCCAGGGAGATCCACGGGTTATGCGGGGATAGAAAGAAAAAAACTCCTTGGGTTATGCAGGGAGATCCACGAGTTATGCCGAGATTGGAAAGAAACAAGCTCCTTGGGTTATGCCAGGGAGATCCACGGGTTATGCCATGATTGGAAAGAAAAAAGCTCCTTGGGTTATGCCAGGGAGATCCACGGGTTATGCCGGGACTGGAAATAAAAAGGCTCCTTGGGTTATGCCAGGGAGATCCACGGGTTATACCAGGATTGGAAAGAAAAAAGCTCTTTGGGTTATGCAAGGGAGATCCACGGGTTATGCCGGGATTGGAAAGAAAAAAGCTCCTTGGATTATTCCAGGTAGATCAACGGGTTATGCCGGGATTGGAAAGAAAAAGGCTCCTTGGATTATGCCGGGATGGAAAGAAAAAAGCTCCATGGGTTATGCCAGGTGTCACACCTCCTTTTGGCTCTACCGCACATCGTGAAGGGTGTGGTAAAGGGAGTTTTTCCAATTAAAGGACAATCGAAACGAGATTCGTTTGATAAGAGATTCAGAGTCGCCACTTGGGAGATTTATTGTGTCCCAAGTCACCGGTTGAATCCCGAATCGAGGAAAGGTTTGACTCTATTTAACAGTCCGCGAACCTGAAATCTAAATAAGGAATTCTGTTAACTCGGGAGAAGGTGTTAGGCATTCCCGAATTTCGTGGTTCTAACACGGTCGCTCAATTGTCATATTCAGCTTAATTATCTGATTTTAAATACATGTTGAACCTATGTGCAAATTTTAACTCTTTACCGCTTTTATTATTATTATTATTTTAACAAAGAATTGTAACATTGTGAAAACGTATCTAGAATCATGTCACAGTCAATGTACACGTGGTTATCGACACATTTCAACTCCGTTGAGATTTGGATTTGGGTCACATAAATGTGCACCCGAATTTAAGAAAGTAATTTATGAAAAGCGCGCCTTGGGCGACTAGCGTACCATTATTTTGGGTAAGGCCGTGAAATTTTGCTAAACGGTCCATCCCGAAGTCTAAGTAAAAATGCGTATAGAGGCCCCCACAATTTATGTATTTTTGTTTGTCGAGGCTCGTCTCATTCATTATTTTTCAAAAGAATTACAACGTCATGGAAATGCATCTCGAACCACGTCACAATTAATGTACCCGTGATTATTGACACATTTCGACTTCGTTGAGATTTGAATTTGGGTCACATAAATGTGCACAGAGTTTAAGAAGGTAAGGTTATTTAAAGTACATGCCTAAAGAGACTAACGCGTTGTTATTTTTAGGGGAAGGCCGTGAAATTCGCTAAGCAGCCGATCCCGAAGTCTAAGTATTTTAATATATACATTCATGAGGGCCCCACAATAAGTGCATTTTATTTGGCGAGGCTCATCCCATTTATTTTAAAAGGATAATCCTAAAGTGACTACATTTTCTATTTTTTGTTCGTCTCTAAAAATGAAAGAAGAAAAAGTCCTAATTGATTTACATGCTTGAAGAGTTCGGGCCTCTTATTAGTTATTATGTTATAATAGATGCGAACGACAAATGGCACCCGAACTTGTTAAATGGCAGATTGTTTCGTGCCTTATTTTATAAGCGAATTACTAAAGCTGAAATTAAAACATGCATACGAGATTGACAAAATATTGAAAACGAACTAACCATTCTCCAAATTGATTTAAACTTAACATTTCTAAAATTGATTTAAACTAACATTTCTAGATGATTAAGACTGATGGAACTAACGGCTAGGAAATGTTATCAACATGGATTCGAACATTAACCTATATATTGCCTAACGGAATCAAACGCTGGCCTATTTAAATCTGCCTTGAATACAAAAGAAAACTAGAGATGAAATATAAGCAACTAATTCATTAACTATTTGTTCATTCTACAAATTAATTAACTAACGACATTACATGTACAACTGAGGACTACAGATTGTGATTTTTAAAAAAATAAAATTTCAGTTAGGTACAAAAAGTACACCATGCATTCTTATTGAGTCATGAAACTAGATTATACAAATACTTTTCACATATCTATTAAACTACAGGTACAATACTAATTCATCAATCACCCTAGCATTTTATTTCACTTTTACATCTCACAGCTACCTCAGTGTTGATTCGAAAGTGTACCTAGTATTGGAAAAGAAGAAGACACAGGAGTGATCAGCACAGCAGTAATATACAGCAACAGCAACAAACAACAACAGATAGAGAACCTAGCAGAATAAATCCCAGGAAAACCAGTAGCAATTTCAAAGATACCAAACAGCAACACCAACACCAGAAACCCAGGTATAAAACCAGAAATACCAAACAGTAATCACAAGCAAGAAGTAGAAAGACTTAGAAATGCAATAGAACAATAGGTTTCTGAACTTCAAACACTCAAAGAATGAAACTTGGATCTTTAATGAATCAGTAGCAAACTAGTACTGATTTTCAATCACAAAAGAGACCTCACTTTTTTAGTTTTTAACTCTCAAACACTCTCTTAAAATGATATTTCTCTAAACTGACCAAAAGAAGTCCTTCAAACTTATTTTTTCGGACTAAAAAGCAGACCTCTATTCTCTTCGGCTCTCAAAACCGATTGTTTATTTACCAAAGACTTATGCTATTCTCAAATGTGACCTCTCAAAGATGATTTCCAAAAGCCACCCCTTTTTTTGGACTAAAAAAGAAGACCTATATTCTGTCAAAGTCTGCATCTATTTATAGCAAAAACCAGACCCTTTACTTGGGACACTTTAACAATTCTAAAAATTCTTGCCCATGATATTCCCTTACAGCCCCACTATTATGTGTCTTGTGTCATTTTTAATTCATTTGTCCCCCACTACCATTTGTCCCACTCTATTAATTAATTCAAAGTATGGGTAACATATTTAATTACTACTTTTAACACCATTATGTCTTGTTCCCCACTATATTAAATAATGCTTTATTTTAATACTATTTTAAAATAATTCAGCAAGTTGTCAATTCCCGTATTACCCCTGAAATTACTGAAATTACTGTTCTAGCCCCAAAGCTTCAATCTGTAACAAAGCTATCAACCGACCAAAACGGATTCCCAATTAAACGCCAAATCACTACAGCTATAACCAAATTCCTAATCAAATTCAAAAATTAAGGAATCACTTCAACAAAGTCATATTCATATCAGAATTAACAGCACAATCCTGTAGATTTAAATTACTAAAATCAATCATCAGTTGAACTTCAAATTAAAACCAAACCAAGATGAAAGAGTCAGTGACTTAATAAAAGACATTCAAAATGAAGCTAAAGCATGGAAGAATAATGAAGAAAAAAATGAAACACAAGCTATCAACTCTAAATATTTTACACAACTATTAAAACAGAATCATACTAACAAAATGAAGAAGATGAAGGACAGACCTGAAGAAACTTTTCGATTAAACCAAAATGAAGCAAAAACTCAAGAACAAACGAGTCACTGATCGTAACCTCGATGAACCCAGCCCCGTTAGACGAAACTCAATGGCTCCAAAAACTGAAAATAAGATGAGGAAACTCGCTAAAGCCAGCTGTCCGACTTTCTGCTTATGACCGTGCATGTGTGTGTGTTTCCGGCAAATTGTGTGACGGGGAAGATGAAGTTCAGAAGGGAGGGGCTCGTTTTGTTTGTTGCTGGTCGCTTGGAGCTGGTTAGTGGTGGTTCACGTGAAGAAGAAGAAGAAGAACGACGCCGAAGGAGGTGGTCGTTTGGTTGGTTGAACGATGGCGAGGATGGCTGGGCAATGGAGTGGTCTGTCCGGCGTGGGGAAGGTGATGATGAGTAGGCTGTAGTTGGTGAGGTTGGTCGTGGGTTTGGAGATGAAGCAGAAGTTAACGTCGGGGTCGTTGGTCGAAGGTGAAGGGAGATTGAAGCTGAAGCTGACTGGTTTGTTTGGTTGGAGGTGCTGGTCGTTTGGGTGGTTAACGGGGGCCAGTGGTGGTTTCTTTCCTACTACTGCTGGTTGCTTGGGGTTTAGGTGGTGGCGTTCATGGATGCTGGTAGTGGCTGGCCGGAGATGAGGCTGGCGTGAAGAAGATGAGAAAGAAGGGGCCTGGTCTCTAGGTTAGGGTTCCAGTTAGGGTCTTGTCATTTTTGGGTTTATGAAAATGGATGGTAATTGAAACAAAGGGAGGGGGAGTTTGGTATGTGGCTGGGCAGACTGGGTAGGGTATGGGGTGTGGGCATGGTAATTGGGCATTGTTTTGGACCTGGTGGTTTTAATTGAAATTGGCCCAATCCGAATTTCTCCTTGCTATTTTTGTTCTTTTCTATTTATTCAATTTCCTAATTAATAAAACTAAAAATGCTAAGATTAAATTATAAAAACCAAGGTTATCTTAAAATACTAATTAACTCCTAATAATAATTATCATACATAATTAAATACCAATTAAAAATAAAATCACACAATTGGACATTAAATGCTAAAAATGCAAAAAATACATATTTTTGTGATTTTCCATTTTTGTAAAGCAAACTTAATTACTCCTAATTGTAGAATTTAATTCTAAGGATGAAAATGTGACATATTTTGTATTTTCATTAATTTAAACAAACAAACACGCATAGACAAATACAAACAATAAAAGAAAAATAACACAAAAATCACAAAAATCACACACAATCCAAAACTATTTTATTTTGAATTTTTGGGAGTAATTCCCATATAGGTCAAAAATCACGTGCTTACAGCTGCCCTCTTTGTCCGAAAACACGAAGAGTTTTCGTGCAAAGATAAAATGAGCGAGTGAATTTTTTGCCCGTTTGAGTACTCCGTGTGAAGTATTTTTTGAAAAGATTTGACCGAACCTTTGCTTCAAAAGGTCTCCTACATATCTCTGGCTAAAAGGGAATCAGGTCAATGTAGTTCGGGAAGTTTTGGTAGCTGGGACTACCGTGGAAGCTGTGATTTTGCAGTTACCGATGTTGCTGTTGCGACTACTGCTTGCCGATCTCCTTATTACACCATGCAAAATAGAAAATAAGAAGCTAGACTGAACTAGTTTATGAATTACAAAATCTTATCTAGATATTCATGCTTGCTCTTGTCGCCTTGTTTTCTTGTTGACTTGCTTCCTCTGATGTTTCTTCATTTCTGACTTGACTCGTCGGCCTCTCTTGATTGCCGAACTTGGACTGTTTATTTCCTTCTTGTGAGCTTTGCTTTATTTTTCTTCGAAGCTTGAACTGACCATGACTGCCTTCCTTTTGATTTCTGAATTTGGATTTATGGAGGGGGATTTTTTGTTGTAACATTTCGCTCTCCTGGCGGGCTACTGACTTCTACACTTGAAATGTAAAGACTGGAATGTATTCCTTTGTTCTCCAGGTTGGCGCCTGATTGCTGAACTTGAAATGTATTCCCTTGTTCTCTAGGTGGGCGCCTGATTACTGATTTCTAAAACTTGAAATGTATTCCCTTGTTCTCCAGGTGGGCGTCTGATTGCTAAAACATGAAATGTATTCCCTTGTTCTCCAGGTGGGCGCCTGATTGTTGAACTTGAAATGTATTCCCTTGTTCTCCAGGTGGGTGCCTGACTACTGAACTTGAAATGTATTCCCTTATTCTCCAGGTGGGCACCTGACTTCAACAAAATAACAAACAAAGAAAATTTCTTGCCCCAGTTTGGTGGTTGGGCGCGTCATGTTACCAAATATTATAAATTTGAAAGCTAAAATTTGAATTGTACTTCTGTTGTTCTCTAGGTGGGCGCATGATTGCTGAACTTGAAATGTATTCCCCTGTTCTCCAGGTGGGCGCCTGATTGATGAACTTGAAATATATTCCCTTGTTCTCCAGGTGGGCGCCTGATAGCTGACTCGAAATGTATTCCCTTGTTTTCCAGGTGGGCGCCTGATTGCCGAAACTTGAAATGTATTCCCTTGTTCTCCAAGTGGGCGCCTGATTGCTAAACTTGAAATGTAGTCCCTTGTTCTCCAGGTGGGCGCCTAATTGCTAAGAAATATATTCCCTTGTTATCCAGGTGGGCGCCTGATTGCTGAACTTGAAATGTATTCCCTTGTTCTCTAGGTGGGCGCCTGATTGCTAAAATTTAAAATATATTCCCTTGTTATCCAGGTAGGCGCCTGATTGCTGAACTTGAAATGTATTCCCTTGCTCTCCAGGTGGGCGCCTGACTGCTGAACTTGAAATGTATTCCCTTGTTCTCCAGGTGCGCGCCTGATAGCTGACTTGAAATGTATTCCCCTGTTCTCCAGGTGGGCGTCTGATTGCTGAATCCTGGAATGTATTCCCTTATTCTCCAGGTGGGCGCCTGATTTCATCAAAATAACAAACAAAGAAAATTCCTTGCCCCAGTTTGGTGCCTGGGCGCATCATGTTACCAACTATTAAAAATTTTAAAGCTAAAATTTGAATTATACTTCCCTTGTTCTCCAGGTGGGCGCCTGATTGCTGAACTTGAAATGTATTCCCTTGTTCTTCAGGTGGGCGCCTGATTGCTGAACTTGAAATTTATTCCCTTATTCTCCGGGTGGGCGCCTGATAGCTGAACTTGAAATGTATTCCCTTATTATCCAGGTGGACGCCTGATTGCTGAAACTTGAAGTTTATTCCCTTGCTCTCCAGGTGGGCGCCTGATTGCCGAATCTTGGAATGTATTCCCTTGTTCTCCAGGTGGGCTCCTGATTCCTGAATCTTGGAACGTATTCCCTTGTTCTCCAGGTGGGCGCCTGATTGCTGAATCTTAGAATGTATTCCCTTGTTCTCCGGGTGGGCACCTGACTGCTGAAACTTGAAGTGTATTCCCTTGTTCTCCAGGTGGGCGCCTGATTGCTGAACTTGAAATGTATTCCCTTGTTCTTCACGTGGGCGCCTGACTTCAACAAAATAACAGACAAAGAAAATTTCTTGCCCCAGTTTGGTGGCTGGGCACATGGGTGAGTGTTAAACTGAATTATTCTACCAACTATTATAAGAATTTGAAAGCTAAGTCCTATTATCCAGGGAGGTCCTGACAACTCCTAACAATTGCAAACCTAAGTTATACCTTCTAAAAGCATTACTCCCACTACGTTTGTTATCTAAAGGGTCTTAAACTACTTCCCATTATCCAGAAGGGTCCTGACAACTTCTAGTTAAAAGGCGGTTTTAACCTAAGCAATATCGATTGCAAGTACGACTTCCACCTTATCTTGTTATCTAAACCGACCTTAAAACTATGTCCCATTGTCCATGAGGGTCCTGAAAACTCCTAATTGAATCCCATCTTAAACATGCAAACTTTGAAACCAACTTATGCTCCTTTGGGGTACATGTATGCTAAATTAAGCTACTTATGATTGTTTTGAAATTTAAACTAAGTCCCATTTTCCAGGAGGGCCCTGAGAATTTCCAGTCATACTTGTTTGGGTGCTGCCTTTCCTTGCGGAGGGTTTCTCCGAAATAAATGAAACTTTTGCCCCTTCTTGCAGAACTGCTTCCTTTAAAACTCGTGTTGTCTTCCCTCGAAACTGATGGGGGTAACACTACTGGGGAATTATTTACTTACCTGTTGGGGATAAAAATGTTATCAACTGGGGATAACGCTGTTGAGGATAACACTGCTGGGGGATTTTCATTCCTTCAAAACTGGTGTTTCACTCTTCTGAAGGCTGTTGGGGATGACACTGGCCTTTTTCTTTTTCTAAACACAAGTTTCATCCCTTTGTTCTGTCCGATGGGGATAAAAATGTTATCAGCTGGGGATAACGCTGTTGAGGATAACACTGCGGGGGGATTTTCATTCCTTCAAAATTGGTGCTTCACTTTTCTGAAGGCTACTGAGGATGACACTAGTCTTTTTCTTTTTCTGAACACAAGTTTCATCCCTTTGTTTTGTCCGTTGGGGATACAACTTCCTTCATTAACACTTGTTATTCTGGGGATAACACTGGTTCAAAGACCACTTCCCTTGAGGCTTGTCTTATCTTCCTTCTTCCCCAAGTGGGTACCTGACTTCCAGAAAATTTTCAAAACAAAAGGAAAATTTTCTGCCCCAGTTTTATAATCTTCCTTGTGGCATGCCTTTCTGCCATCAATGCCATTTCTTTTACCTGCTTCAAATCAAAGAACTTTTTTTAGTTTAAAATGTGGTGGTTGGTTGTGATACTCTTGCTGGGGATGGCTTTTCCCTTTCTCCTTCCCTGCTCTACGTTTCATTACACTATCAAAACTTGCTGGGGATGATATTATTTGCTGGGGATGATATTCTTGCTGGTCTTAGAACGACTTGCCCTACCTTGAGTCGTCTGGCCATCTTGAAACTCGGCCGATAACTTTTGACCTTCTCGAGGATTCCTTATTCACAAAGCTCTCAACCATTACTTCCAGTCTTCTTATCTGACCCCCCACGTTTCCTATGACAGTGGACTCTGCTTGATGATATCGTAGGTTTTACTGATGAACCATTTTCTTTGTTCATCTGTGTCATTGAAAATACCTTTTCTGGTGGGGATATCCGTCTTCCTTTTGTGGCATAGCTCGGGAATTGGCATTTCCCTGACTTTTGAGCCTCATATGGATTTCCCAGATCACTCTCCGCGTTGTTCTTTCTTGATTTGTTCACTGGCCTTGGCCTTAAGGTCATTAACCTTCGCTTTTTTGCTGGAGATATCCTCCTTGACACTGATCCATCCCTTTATCAATCTCCTCTTGCTGGGGAAATCCTGACACTGGCTTTGCGATTGTTCCTTCCTGGCTTATACCACTTGGATGCTCTAATCAGATCTCGTCCTACATAATTGTAAGGTTGGTGGAAAATTTTGAAGTCATTTCTCACTTGTCCTGACCAAACAGACTCTACTGGGGAATTTTCTATGAAAGGAGAAAGATAAAAAGGAACAGAATAAACAACAAAGGAAAGAGATGACTCTCTAACAAGAGAAACTATAAAATAAAACCTATCAAATATGGATACCGACTCTAATGGTCCTGACATGCACATGTGGCCTATCCTCCGTCGTCAATCGTCTTTCAAGATCTTCGTTTGGTGATTCCCCATCTGATTCTCAATGTTTATTCGACTTGTAGTGCCCGAAGGGTTTCACTATCAAGTCTCTCTCATTTTGGTTTTTCTCTCAGCTTTCGTCGCCTTATGGTTCCCGTGAAGGTTTTCACCGATAAGACTCTCTCATTTGTATTACTTTTCAGCTGGGGATCAGAGTCTTTTCTGCTGGGAATCAGAGTCTTTCCTGCTGGGGATCAGAGTGTTATGTTCTGATAAGACTCTCTCATTTGCCTGACTCGGCATCTTTTGCAGACTGATCGGAAGGTCTTTCTTTGGACCGTAATGTGGGATTTCGGATAGGGTTAGAAGGAAAAGGGTATTAAATGCTCAAAATAAATCAACTTGGGTTTAAAATTACAACCTTTGGAACTAAACTTATCTATAATAAACACAATTTTTTTTTGCCCCAGTTTCTTCCTTGGGGATTCTTTGATTTTTTGTGTCACTATGATCGAGCCGTGAAGCACCTACGTATCCTTTTTGAGGAATCAGGTCAAAGGTAGTTCCCAATTCCTTTGCTTTTCTAGTTTTCATTTTTTTCTTTTTCTTTTCCTTTCCTCATTCTTTCTCTTTTTTTTTTGTTGTTGTTTTCTTTTATCTTTTCCTTTTCTTTTATTTTACTTTATCTTCCATGTTTTTGTTTCTATCCTTTGCTACTGATTCCGAAGGAGGGGTATGAAAGAAAACAAATAAGTCTCAAAGTGTTTACGAAGGATAAAGTGTTTAGATAGCAGAACAAAATGCCTTCGTCATTCCAGTCTTCAAAACATGCCTAGCACAAACAACGCGATTAAACAAAGATTTGTAGCCTCTTCTGATGGTGCTGGACTTGGCAATTACACTCACACATTTGCTTTTTCATCTGTTAAATACCAAGCGCCATTTGGGCAACACTTTCACTCTCATTATCATGAACGACCCTCATGTCAATTTGGCCAACTTGCCTTTACGATTTATGTTTTACTTGCCCCAATTTCACATGACTCGGGCTCCAAGTAATCCCAAACCGTTCTTATTTTCTTTAAATGTCCCGATGACCTCCCAATGGCTTTACGATGAACTTTTAAGATTAGGTCAAAATTACGTGCGCATGCCATGTCACTAGAGTTGACAGAAAAATAACTATATAAAGGGAAAAATAAAAGAAAATTACTAAACGAACAATATTCACAGCTCGCTGAAGGGTCAAGATTTCTAGGAAGGGGATTTGGAATTTTGGGCTCAATGGGATTCAACAGGCCCAACTGTTTCAATTTGTGTAACAAAGTAGTATAGGATTCTCCCAGTGGAGTATATTTCTGTTTCCTCTCATTCTTGAAAGCTTGATTCCCACGAAACCCTGACCCTAGAGGATTTCTATTGACCCTCGGAGGTGGATTGGCATTTTGTGGAGCTGGGTACTTGAAAAATGAAGTATATCTTTGGGAGTCCGGTAGAGAGACATAATGGCCTGGATAATTACAAGGATATCTGCGGGGTCGATATAGAGACTGCGGGCATTTAGCCAGGATGACCCATGGACCTTGTCGTTTGGGATGTTTAACAACATCTTTTCTTTTCATGGGGAGATTATCTCGAGCAACCTGCTCACTCCATTTGAGCCGGAATTTCTCAAAACCTCCTTCAGACTTCTCCTCTACCCAAGATATGGAGGAGTGGTCCGAGACGATGTCTGTATTATTCTGGAAGTGTCGCACAAAGTCTTCCGCCATGTCATCCCATGCATTCCACTTTCTGACATCTTGACGATCATACCACTCCAAAGTTGCCACAGTCAAGCTTTTGCGGAAGTATGCCAGTAACAAGTCGTCTTTCTCGCCAACATTCCTTATTTCCTTGCAGTACTCCCTCAAGTGGACGACCGGATCTTCACATTCCTTGAACTTTGGTACTTTAATCCTTGCGAGCAGGTGGACGTCAGGGAGTGTACCCAACTTCTCAGAACCTGGAGGAAGAGTGACAAAACTACTAGGGTGATCGAGAGATGCCAAAGTTCGGGTAAGGATATCATCTGAGAAACCAGGCGTTGGCGGTATGGGTGCCTTACCAACCATCCAAGCCTGATACATGTCTGTCACATGTTGTCTCAATATTTTCACTTCTTCTACCAACACATTGTTCCGTTCAACCAGCTGTTGTCGGGCATCGGTATCAACTCACTCAGTTATGAGGTTTTCTGCCATTATCCTTTGACTTTGTGTTGCAGGGAAGGGAACCACAACCAACCACCTCAACTTTCACTATAATTCAAAATAAAACATGTTAGAATGGACTCAGTCGGTCCTTATTATTAATAATTTTTTTTTGTGGACTCAGTCAGTCCTTATTGTTATCAAAACTTTTTACTTTCGTTTTTTTCTTTTTCTTTTCTTTTTTTTGATTTTTTTTTTGTTGTGGTCGAATCTTATGGAGATTGCCTACGTATCATGACCATGCATGAATCAGACCGTGCGTAGTTCGCGCAGATATACGGTAAATAACAACAAAACGTTTTATTTTTATTTTTTATAATACAACAAACTTGATAACGCAGGTTTAAAAGCTAACCATACTTAGCAGACTTTGACGAAAAGACAACCTACAGACTCGAAAATCAAACACCACATGCTCTAATCAAAAGAAATACAAATTAAGAAACAGACTGCATATTCCTTCCCTTATATGCCAATTTTAACAAAATGGCTATTTTTGCAAACGTGGCCCCTTCTCAATTTCACATGAATTTTGAGGCCGGGAAGGATTATTTTACAAACTTGTCCGTTCTTTTTTTAAACGAAAATAGCCTTTTGACAACTGAAATATATTCTAAGGCTATCCCGGCAAGAACAGTTTAACACATTGCCGAAGCTGGCTCGGCTTTATTTTGACCAAAATTCCAAATGTTATTCACTTGTCTACTGACTTTTTTTCTTATTTTTCAAATTAAAACAAAAATCTGGTTTTGCAAACACGACCCTTCAGCACCTCGGGGGTGAAGATTTTAAGGTTGTGTGGGCCAACCGTCAAATTTCTAAAAAATGACCAAGGGTGGTCGTTTATGCAAAGTCAGCCTTCCGGCGTCCCTTTCTGGAACATTCGGCTATTTCTGGCAAAAACAGCATTACCGACTTATTTATGACTATTTTTTCTTGTTTTTCAAAAATAGAAAATCTAATATTGCAAACACGGCCTTTCAGCACCTCGGGGACAAAGATTGTAAGGATGTGTGGGTCAACCGGCCAAATTCTAAAAAATGACCCAAAGGTGGCTGTTTATGCAAAGTCAGCCTTTCGGCGTCCCTTTCGGGACCATTCGGCTATATTTGATAAGGACGGCATCACCCGACTTATTTATAACAAAATTAAAATTTGACATTTTTTTTGGCTATTTTTTGTAAAAAGAGGAGGTTCGACCCGATGAGGGTTGCCTACGTATCTCACACCCGGTGAGAATTAAAATAGCGTAGTTCTGCCGATTGGGATACGGGCGATAATTAAAAACAACGACTAATTTAGAGAAACATATATATTTTTTGCTTTTTCCTTGAACAATGATGAAACATGCAAAACTCTTTTTGAATTTTTTTTTTCTTTTTTTTTTTTTTAATTTTCTCGTTTATGAAAAATGATGACAAAGTACAAAATCTTTTTGAATTTTCATGTTTTTTTTTAAAGTTTGCAAAGATCAAGAGGAATCCCTCGATCCTTGAATCATGTCCATAAAATATATCATGGGGGACATATGGAATTCCAAAACTTCTTGGATTCCACAATTGTTCCCCATGCGCTTGTCCCAAAAATGAAGCATGGGTGACAGAGGGGAGTTCCAAGACTTCTTGGATTCCACAAATGTTCTCCATATGCTTTTCCCAAAAAATGAGTCATGGGGAACATGGGGGAATTCCAAGACCTCTTGGATTCCACAAATGTCCCCCATGTGTTTTTCCCAAAAATGAAGCATGGGTGACATAGGGGAGTTCCAAGACTTCTTGGATTCCACAAATGTTCCCCATATGCTTTTCCCAAAAAATGAAGCATGGGGGACATGGGGGAATTCCAAGACTTCTTGGATTTCACAAATGTTCCCCATGTGCTTTTCCAAAAAATAAAGCATGGAGGACATGGGGGAATTCCAAGATTTCTTGGATTCCACAATTGTTTCTCATGCCTTTGATTAAAATAATATCATGTTTATCTAAAAAACCGTGCAGCCTTCTTATTTAATGTGATCAGCATGACCAGGCGTGTCATTTGTCCTTGACTATCATTGGTCTGCTAAATGACCTTTTTACCCTTGAATGAATGCAACATGTAGCACATAGAATGCATCAAGATGGTCCATTATTTTGGGTATACCTGTCCTAGAGGGACACAACCCCTGTGTTGAGTCCCCTAAGTCAGATGCACGTGATGCAAACAAGCGTTCCTACTAGGGATCCTTCATGAAGTCAAGTTATTCTAATTTTCAACCTAGGTTTATTGTTTTAGACTTGGCTTACCCGAGCGGACAACTCGAGCCGAGGATGGGAGCTGTGTACCGGTAACCAAAAGGCCATCCGATTTTGCAAATCCTCCGAATCCTCGTTCTACTTTTGGAATATGACACTAACAGAAAGAAGTCACGACCAGCGTGAACTCCTCAGGAGAGAGAAAAGAAGGGTTTCGTCACAGTTTATATATACAGTTCAAATAATATCAAAGCGGTAAAAGATTTAGCACATTTAGCAGGAAAATATGTAGAAAAATCAAATAAAGCCAAACATAACAATTATTCTAAGCTCAAATTATTAAACCCTGAACCGAAGTTATGGGTTTTCTTTATTCCCCAGCAGAGTCGCCAGAGCTGTCACACCTCCTTTTGGCGCTACCGCACCCCGCGGAGGTTGTGGTAAAGGGAGATTTTCCAATTGAAGGACAATCGAAACGGGATTCGTTTAATAAGAGATTCAGAGTCGGCACTTGGGAGATTTATGGTGTCCCAAGTCACTGGTTGAATACCGAATCGAGGAAAGGATTGACTCTATTTAACAGTCCGCGAACCAGAAATCTAAATAAGGAATTCTGTTAACCCGGGAGAAAGTGTTAGGCATTTCCGAGTTCCGTGGTTCTAGCACGGTCGCTCAATTGTTATATTCAGCTTAATTATCTGATTTTAAATACATGTTGAACCTATGTGCAAATTTTAACTCTTTATCGCTATTATTATTATTATTTTAATAAAGAATTGCAATGTTGTGAAAACGTATCTAGAATCATGTCACAGTCAATGTACCTGTGGTTATCGATACATTTAAACTCCGTTGAGATTTGGATTTGGGTCACATAAATGTGCACCCGAATTTAAGAAATTAATTTATTAAAGTCGTGTCTAGGGCGACTAGCGTACCATTATTTTGGGTAAAGCCGTAAAATTTTGCTAAACGGTCCATCCCGAAGTCTAAGTAAAAACGCGTATAAAGGGCCCCGCAATTTATGTATTTTTGTTTGTCGAGGCTCGTCTCATTCATTATTTTTCAAAAGAATTACAATGTCACGGAAATGCATCTCGAACAACGTCACAATCAATGTACCCATGATTATCGACACATTTTGACTTCGTTGAGATTTGGATTTGGGTCACATAAATGTACACCCGAGTTTAAGAAGGTAAGGTTATTTAAAGTACGCGCCTAAAGAGACTAACGCGTTATTTTTTTTTTGGGCAGGCCGTGAAATTCGCTAAGCGGCCGATCCCAAAGTCTAAGTATTTTAATATATACATTCATGAGGGCCTCGCAATTTGTGTCTTTCATTTGGCGAGGCTCGTCCCATTTATTTTAAAAGGATAATCCTAAAGTGACTACATTTTCTATTTTTTGTTCGTCTCTAAAAATGTAAGAAGAAAAAGTCCTAATTGATTTACATGCTTGACGAGTTCGGGCCTCTTATTAGTTATTAGGTTATAATAGATGCGAACGACAAATGGCACCTGAACTTGTTAAATGGCAGATTGTTTCGTGCTTTATTCTATAAGCGAATTGCTAAAGCTGAAATTATAACATGCATACGAGATTGACAAAATATTGAAAACGACCTAACCATTCTCCAAATTGATTTAAACTTAACATTTCTAAAATTGATTTAAACTAACATTTCTAGATGATTGAGACTGATGGAACTAACGGCTAGGAAATGTTATCAACATGGATTCGAACATTGGCCTATATATTGCCTAACGGAATCAAACGCTGGCATATTTAAATCTGCCTTGAATACAAAAGAAAACTAGAGATGAAATATAAGCAACTAATCCATTAACTATTTGTTCATTCTACAAATTAATTCACTAACGACATTACATGTACAACTGACGACTACAGATTGCGATTTTAAACAAAAAAAATTTCAGTTAGGTACAAAAACTACACCATGCATTCTTATTGAGTCATGAAACTAGATTATACAAATACTTATCCCATATCTATTAAACTACAGGTACAACACTAATTCATCAATCACCCTAGCATTTCATTTCACTTTTACATCTCACAGCTACCTCAGTGTTGATTCAAAAGTGTACTTGTTATTGGAAAAAGATGAAGAAACAGGAGTGATCAGCACATTAGTAATATACAGCAACAGCAACAGATAGAGAACCTAGCAGAATAAATCCCAGGAAAACCAGTAGCAATTTCAAAGATACCAAACAGCAACACCAACACCAGAAACCCAAGTATAAAACCAGAAATACCAAACAGTAATCACAGGCAAGAAGCAGAAAGACCTAAAAATGCAATAGAACAATAGCTTTCTGAACTTCAAACACTCAAAGAAAGAAACTTGGATCTTCAATGAAACAATAGCAAACCAATATTGATTTTCAATCGCAAAAGAGACCTCACTTTTTAAGTTTTTAACTCTCAAACACTCTCTTAAAATGATATCTTTAAACTGACCAAAAGGAGTCCTTCAAACTGATTTTTCGGACAAAAAAGCAGACCTTTATTCTCTTCGGCTCTCAAAACTGATTGTTTCTTTACCAAAGACTTATGCTATTCTGAAATGTGACCTCTCAAAGATGATTTCCAAAAGCCACCCTTTTTTCAAACTAAAAAAGAAGACCTTTATTTTGTCCAAGTATGCATCTATTTATAGCAAAAACCAGACCCTTTACTTGGGACACTTAAACAATTCCGAAAATTCTTGCTCATGATATTCCCTTACAGCCCCACTACTATGTGTCTTGTGTCATTTTTAATTTGTTTGTCCCCCACTACCATTTGTCCTACTCTATTAATTAATTCAAAGCATGGGTAACATATTTAATTACTACTTTTAACACCATTATGTCTTGTTCCCCACTATATTAAACAATGCTTTATTTTAATACAATTTTAAAATAATTCAGCAAGTTATCAATTCCCGTATTACCCCTGAAATTACTATAATTACTGTTCTACCCCCAAACCTTCAATCTGTAACAAAGCTATCAACCGACCAAAACTGATTCCTAATTAAACACCAAATCACTACAGATATAACTAAATTCCTAATCAAATTCAACAATTAAGGAATCACTTCAACAAAGTCAGATTCATATCAGAATTAACAGCACAATCCAGTAGATTTAAATTACTAAAATCAATCATCAGTTGAACTTCAAATTAAAACCAAACCAAGATGAAGGATTCAGTGACTTAATAAAAGACATTCAAAATGAAGCTAAAGCATGGTAGAATAATGAACAAAAAAAATGAAACACAAGCTATAAACTCTAAATATTTTACACAACTATTAAAACTGAATCATACTAACAAAACGAAGAAGATGAAGGACAGACCTGAAGAAACTTTCCGATTAAACCAAAATGAAGCAAAAACTCAAGAACAAACGAGTCACTGATCGTAAGCTCGAGGAACCCAGCCCCGTTAGACGAAACTCAATGGCTCCAAAAATTGAAAATAAGATGAGGAAACTCGCTAAACCCAGCTGTCCGACTTTCTGCTTATGACCGTGCATGTGTGTGTGTTTCCGGCGAACTGTGTGACGGGGAAGATGAAGTTCAGAAGGGACGGGCTCATTTTGTTCGCTGCTGGTCACTTGGAGCTGGTTCGTGGTGGTTCACGTGAAAAAGAAGAATAAGAACGACGCCGAAGGAGGTGGTCGTTTGGTTGGTTGAACGATAGCGAGGATGGCTGGGCAGCAGAGTGGTCTGTTCGGCGTGGGGAAGGTGATGATGAGTAGGTTGTCGTTGGTGAGGTTGGTCGTGGGTTTGGAGATGAAACAGAAGATGACGCCGGGGTCATTGGTTGAAGGTGAAGGGAGATCGAATCTGTAGCTAACTGGTTTGTTTGGTTGGAGGTGCTGGTCATTTGGGTGGTTAACGGGGGCCAGTAGTGGTTGCTTTCCTGCTGCTGCTGGTTGTTTGGGGTTTAGGTGGTGGCGTTCATGGACGCTGGTAGCGTCCGGCCGGAGATGAGGGTGGCGTGAGAAAGATAAGAAAGAGGGGGGCGGGTCTCTAGGTTAGGGTTCCAGCTAGGGTCTTATCATTTTTGGGTGTACGAAAATGGATGGTAATTGAAACAAAGGGAGGGGGCGTTTGGTATGTGGTTGGGCGGACTGGGTAGGGTATGGGGTGTGGGCCTGGTAATTGGGCATTGTTTTGGGCCTGGTGGTTTTAATTGAAATTGGCCCAATCCGAATTTCTCCTTGTTATTTTTGTTCTTTTCTATTTATTCAATCTCCTAATTAATAAAATTAAAAATGCTAAGATTAAATTATAAAAACCAAGGTTATCTTAAAATACTAATTAACTCCTAATAATAATTATCACACATAATTAAATACCAATTGAAAATAAAATCACACAATTGGACATTAAATGCTAAAAATGCAAAAATACATATTTTTGTGATTTTCTATTTTTGTAAAGCAAACTTAATTACTCCTAATTGTAGAATTAAATCCTAAGCATGAAAATGCGATATATTTTGTAATTTTATTTATTTAAACAAACAAACACGCACAGACAAATACAAACAATAAAAGAAAAATAACACAAAATTCACAAAAATCACACACAACCCAAAACTATTTTATTTTGAATTTTTGGGAGTAATTCTCATATAGGGCAAAAAAAGCACGTGCTTACACCAGGGAGATCCACGTGTTATGTTGGGATGGAAGGAAAAAAGCTTCTTGGGTTATGCCAGGGAGATCCACGGGTTATGCCGGGATGGAAAGGAAAAAGCTCCTTGGGTTTTGCGAGGGAGATCCGCGGGTTATGCCGGGATATCTAGGGAATGGGGCCATACGCTACCATGATTTTTATTTTGGGATTTTTATTTTTACATCTTTTTCTTCTTTCTTTCTTCTTATTTTCTTTTCTTCTTGTTTTTTTCTTTTTATTTAGCAAAACGCATGAAACAATTTGGGGAGAAACTTCCTTTTCGGTCGATTCCCTGTTGCAAAGCTGTTTCAGCGCTTGCGCATTTCTTTTCTCTTTTGGGTTGCACCTGCTTCTTGCATGGTTGCTTTGAATTACACCTGTTTTAAGTTTCAACAAATAACAATTTGTTAGTTTGAAACGGTGGTTGGTTTTGTGGCCTTGACCATCTCAATTGCTTGATCCCGGCTCAATTTCCGTTTGAAAACTTTTCTGCTTGTTGGTCTTGAGGGGGAATCTCTTTTCAAACTGACAGGACTCAACTTTAGGACTTCATGATGACTCGCCCGTGTGGGCTCTGGCGTTTTCACTTTGTTCTGTTCTTAGGACCTTTGCCTTTGACTTTCTTTCCTTTCCAATGTCTTTGCTTTGAAAACATCAACCACCATGGTCAGTCGGGATTGGACTGACGCTCCCGCTGAGGCTGGGTATTTTCTTTGGCTTTTGCTAGGCGGAGCCCTATAAAACTAGTCCTACCACCTTTTCTTTGTAATAGCGCCGGAATCAGAGTTGAACCGAAAGGGATTCAAAGAAAAGTATACAAAAGGCAAGCATATGAGTTTAAAGAGAAACGTCCCTTTCAGGGGAAAAGAAAAACTTATCTGGGGTGCATGCTGACTTCAAATGAACATGACATGCTTCTTGGACTGGACGCCCGACCCTCACAAACTTTCCAGCTTCTCGTGAACCCATTGATCCACATTTTAAAACCAGGGAACCTTGTCAGGACTCTTTTAGTGGTGAGATGTCTTATTTTCGGCCGACAGCGCCCTTTGCGGGTTTTCGCTAATCGACCTCTCTCATTTCTCTTCTCACCGTCGCCCGATAGTGCTCTTTACGAGTTTTCACTGAACGGACTCTCTCATTTTCAAATCCTCTTCTCACTGTCTCCCTATGGTGCCCGAAGGTTTTCACCGATAAGACTCTCTCATTTTCTTTCTCTCAATTTGAATTGTATCAGATTCCGACAATGGTGTTTTCCACTTCCCTGCCTTTGCCAATTGATTAGAAGGACTTGAACAAGGTCTTCGGGTAAAAGGATTTGGGCGGAACTACAACTTTGGAACCGTTTTGTGGGATCATGGCCGAACCATTATATCATCTTCCCCAGTTTCAACTTTTGGGGAAATTGGAATTTTTGTTTCGGTATGACTGAACCTCAGGTCAGGAAAACATTTTTGTTTTGGTTTTTTTTTCCTTTCTTTTCATTTTCTTTTTCTTTTTCTTTTCTTTTCTTTTCCTTTTTCTTTTTTTCATCATATTTTCTTTTCCTTTTTTTTCGATAGTACTTCTGGGTTCCAAAGAGGGTAGCCAAAGAAGAGTAACCAGCTCAAATAGGTTTATGAAGGGTTGATAGTGTTTGGGATAGCGAGAAGGAAAACCTTCGTTATCTCAATTACACAAAAACTAACACCTTAGAAAGCCTAGACATAGTATCTTTTTACTGAATCCACATTCACAGCTGTTTCGGGATCATTTACTTTGATATCTCCAAAATACAATGCTTCTCTCGGTAATATTTTCCAGATGATGTATGAACCCTTCCCACTAGGAGCAAATTTCCTTTTTTCTTCCTGGTGATGAGGGAGAATTTCTTGGACGCACCTTCTTGTGGTAGGCGCGGGCCATTCTTTGTTGGTACAATTGTCCGGATGTGCCCTGAGTACAGCACACTCTTTTGTTGTAATGTATGGACCTTTCCAACCCGCAAACCAATTTTTCTTCCATTGTTCCAATTCTTTGTTATATTTCCTCAAGGTTACCTTCTTTGCATTTCGACTCTTGGTTCGTTATTTCGAAATCTGATAGCATTTTGGGATCTAGGCATGAAGTCCGCAAGCATGTCATGTTATTTAAAGCTGCATTATTAAAACTAAAGAGAAGAAATGAAGGAGAGAAATAGCAAAATCAGAAAGAATAAAAAAAATGAACTATGAAATATTGATTTCATTTTTTGGAATTTTGAAGATAACAGGGTTCACGTTCGGGAAATTAAGGACAAGAAACTAAAAGAAACATCTGAGTTACACCCTGAAATAACTCAGGATGCAGAAAAAGTGGTAGGGCTAGTCTACCGGGACTCTTGCCTGATCGGGAATGGTGTAGCCTTCCAGTTTTGAAGTTTATCATTTGGTCCCATGTATAGCACCTCAGCGGTGCTAGTGCCCTTCATTATCTGAACCATATGGGTTTCATAGAGTATTTGTCTCATAGATCCACATATATCTTTGATTTCCTCAGCCGTGAACACCTCATCGTCTTCCTCTTCGCCATACTTAGGCTTGGCAAAAGTATCATAGAGATGTGGTAATGGTTGTGGCAGGACCCATCCTTCTTTCTTTCTTTCATCTGCCCATTTTTCATCATCTGGGGTAGGGTGGAAGCCTATCCCGAAGAACTTTTCTATTGTGGGTAGGGTTACTGGCTCTGATATTCCTTGTAGAGCTTTTCCCAATCCTTTTCCCGGCTTGAAACCGTCTCTAATCATCTCTTTGGCCACCATAATTGAAGCATTAGACAGGAAAGGTTGGGGGCAAGGATTTCCCTCCTCGTACTGATCTGCCACTAAAATTTCAAAATCTTGGTAAACAATATGCTCACTTCCTTCCCTTGCCTCCAAACATGGGATAGATGGGTCCCGATAAATGGGCTGCTCGTCTTCTCCGTGGACCACAATTTCCTGATCTTCATACTTTAATATCACCATTTGGTAGAGGGTGGAAGTTACCGCTCCTGCAGCATGGATCCAGGGCCTCCCCAGAAAAAAATTGTAAAATGTATCCATGTCCAACACTTGGAAAGTCACCTCAAATTCCGCCGGGCCTGTGGTTAATATCAGATCAATTTCTCCGATGGTATCCCTTTTAACGCCATCAAAGGCTATCACACAGGCGTTATTGGGATGAATCCTTCCAGTCCCGATTTCCATTCTTTGCAGTGTGGAGAGTGGGTAGATGTCAATACCCGAGCCTCCATCAACCATGACTCGCTTGACATAGTAACCTTCACATTTAACAGTTAGATGTAAGGCTTTGTTGTGAGCCGCTCCCTTTGGAGGAAAGTCATTTCTACTAAAGGAGATTTGATTGACGGCGAAGAATCTTTCTGCCATTCTTTCAAGCTGTTCAACTGAAGTTTCAACTGGCACATACGCCTCATTTAGAGTTTTCATTAAGATCTTTTGATGTTCGGAGGATTTCGTCGCCAATGACAGCAACGACATTTGTTCAGGATATTTTCTCAATTGATCTACTACCTCATAATCAAGCATCTTCATTTTCTAGAAGAAAGCCTTTGCTTCCTAAGTACTCACAAGCTTCATGGATGGAAAGCGCTTTAGTGAGTCATTGTTTACCTCCTGTATATTTGAATATTTCTCAACAAAGGTCTTTCCTGGAAGTTCTCTCGAGATTTCTTTACCCTTGCATACAACCACTGTCTGCTGATAGTTCCATGGCACCGCAGATGGGTCTGTCATTGGCTTCTGTGGTACACATCCAATAACCACTGGCTCATTCAGCCGAGGCGGTTTAATTGTCCCCCGTACCACATAAGCTCCTTTTGGTACATACATTTTTGTTCCCTTTTTCACTTTAAATTTCTTTGGAGCGCTCACAACCAATGGCTTTTCTTGGCGACCTCGCGGAACATAGAGAATTCCATTTTTAGGAGGCACCGTCTCTGCTTTTGTTTCAGCCTTCTTCTCAGATTCAGTCTTGATGATTTTATTCTTCTTTTCCCTTTTCTCTTGCTTCAGGGCTACCTTGGGCTTCTTTTCTGCATCAGCGATAGCAATTATGTCTTTCAAGGCTGGATCAAACTCCCGGTCTTCAAAAATTATCCCGATTACCGGCCGGCTATTATGAGTGGGCAACAGATTGTTAGTCACATTTGGGACTTCCTCATCCCTCAGCGCTATCTTTCCCTGTTCTATCAAATCTTCCATGGCTTTTTTCAATGTCCAACAGTTGTCTGTACTATGCCCCTCAGCTCCTCAATGATAAGCACATCGAACGCCCCGCTGATAGGATGGTAATTTCGGGTTTTACCTGTTTTGGGGTATGGGTTGCAGCAGATTCATTTGAACAAGCTTCGAGAACAGACTGGAGTGAGGTTCATCGATTGGTGTGAAGTTTTGTCTTCTGGGTGGTTCCCGAGGACGGAAGTTATTCTGCGTAGGTCGAGGATTATAGTGGTTCTCGTGAGGAGGCTGATTTCCTTGGAATGGAAGTTGATTTATGTTGGCCTGTGGCTGCAGTCGGGCAAAGGATTGAGCATTCATGACCGCATAAGGTGGGGGAGCATAAGCCATATCAGAATGAGGATAGTAGTGTTGAGGGGTTCTCTCACAAAACATAGGTGTAGGGGCCCGGTATCATCTTCCCCCTGATGCTTCCATAACCGTTTCCTCTTTCTTTTTTCCTTTGGCTATTCCTCCAGACCCGCCTTGAATGGCTTGGTAGGTTGCTCTAATGGCCTAATGACTCAAAATACTGCCCGTTTTCAAATAGTTCTCTACCATTTCACCTATTTTGATGGCCTCTGCAAAAGATTTGCCCATGGTTGACATCATGTTTTGGAAGTAATCTGCTTCCTGGTCCTTAAGGAAGACAGTGACCATTTCTTCTTCGTCCATGGGAGGTTTCACCCTCGATGCCGGTTCACACCATTTAATAGCATATTATCTGAAGCTTTCTAAGGGTTTCTTCTTCAAATTCGCCAAAGAATTTCGATCCGGTGTGATGTCGATGTTATATTAAAACTGCCTTACAAAAAGTCTGGCAATATCGTCCCAAATGTGCCATCTTGAGACGTCTTGGTCCATGTACCATTCTGAGGAAATGCCTACTAAGCTCTCTCCGAAGTAAGTCATCAACAACTCTTCTTTACCACCGGCCCCATGCAACTGATTACAATACTTTTTCAAGTGAGTGATGGGATCGCCATACCCATCATACTTTTCAAATTTTAGAGTTTTAAAACCCGAGGGCAAGTGCACATGAGGTAACATGCATAGATCTGTATAAGAAACACTTTTTTGCCCACTCAAGCCTTGTATATTTTTTAAACTCTGCTCAAGGCTCCTCATTCTTTTTTCCATCTCATCTTGTTCAAGATCTTTGGGAATTTTATCTTGCCCTGGTGTAAGCTCATATGGTGGTGGTTGAGAGTAAGTATATGTGGGATATTGAGGAGGATCCTCCTGAAAGATAGGGTTTTGGAAGGTGAAAACCGAAGGATCAAAAGCAGGCCTCGACAATGAAGGTTATGTTGTAGCAGAGCATGGTGGAGCAGTGAAGATGTTAGGAGTTGTTCCTGATGGGAACACCTGGGGGCGGACCTCAGAAGGTGTTCCTATGAAATGGGCGGTCATAGTAGGCTGTCCCAACAGAGTATTTGGGTGGCTAATGGGGACGTTGGAAACACCCCCGGATTTAGGAAATAGTTCAGGAAATCCAGGGATGGTGCTTGGAAGTTCTTTTCCATTGGTCCAAGTGTCCCACATCTCCATGAGTTGGAGCCATAGTATCAGGTTCTCTTCGGCTGTGACAGACTCAGATGATGGGACCCACGAGATGGGGCTATCTTCAGATATAGGAACTGTAGGCAAAGTTATTTCTATAGACATTTCCACACTTCCTCTCGATTTGGTAAATTATTGATGTGATGCCAGTGTACCACAACCAACCACCATTGTTAAATGCTAAGCTATAACTAACAGCAACAACTGTTAGTTTGAAACAAATAACATATAGGTAACCACACATTGGGGTATGATGCACCTATACAGTTAAATGAGTATCTAGATGTTTGCTACGGTTGCATGCATCATCCCGGCTTTTTCCTTTTGTTTTTCTTGCTTTTCTTTCTCTTTTTGTTTTTCTCTCATTTTTCTTTTCCCTCTGTTTTTCATTTTCTGCTTTTCCTTTTCCTTTTGCCATGGTTTTTCTCTCGATTCCTTATTTTCTTCTTTTTGCGTTTCTTTTCCTCTCTTGTTTCCCTTTTATTTCCTTCCCTCATATTTCTTTTTTCTTTTCTTTTTCTTAGGGTTACGATAGAATCTTATGGAGATTGCCGACGTATCATGATCCCGCATTAATCAGACTAAGCGTAGTTCTTTCAAATAAATGCAAAAATAAGGAAATAATTTTTTAGGATTTTTTTAATTTTTCATTAATAAGCTCCGATTACCAAAGATACTAGACTATTTGTTTTTATTAAAAGGAAAATTACAAAACAGACTCTAAAATAACAATATACAGACTCGATAACTAGGAATACATCAAAGCTTCAAATCATGGGGCCCGTGGGGCATCATTTGGCATCACCGCGGGCCTACGTGCAAGACCCCTTTGTAACTGCTCCAAATCATTCATAACCTGACGAACAAATATTATCACTGTAGCAAAGAAAGTGGTGTGACCCATTCGATCACCGGCTTGACATTTCATGACAATATAATTTGCAATGCCTCTGATTCTTTCCCTGATCCGCCCCTTTTCTTGGAGTAGTCGGCTTATCTGATGGTTACGAGCCTCTAACATCTGGGATTCATGGAAGTGATGGTCTTGCAACAGTTTTGTTTCCTTATCCATTTCGGCGATTAGCCCATAGCATTGTTCCCTCTCAGCCTGAAATTCTTTGTCCTGCCGGGCTGCCTTATCTTCAAGGGTGTTCATTTTTCTCTTCATATTAGCAATGGTTCTCTCATAATTTCTTTTCATTTGTTGTACAAACTGGGCTCTTTCCTATGTCTTCTTTGCCCACTGTGCCCGAAGTTTTGACATATTCCCTTTAGATTTGTCCAATTCTTCCTGGCATTCTATGACTTGCTTCTTTAGCCCTTTTATCAACCTCTCATCAGACCGACTTCTTTCTTGATTTTTGGCGGCTATTTTCATTTGTTGAATTTGAGCCTTGAGAGCTTCATTCTCTTGGGCCAGTTTCTTTTTATCACCTTCATCAGCTGCGGCTTGCACACTCTTTTCAAATTAAAGATCTCGGACCTGTTGCTCCAACTTCTCTATTCTCGCTCGGTATTCCCTTTCTTTGGCTAGCCAATCCCACTGCACCTTGGCCTCGTCGGTGAATTGTTGTACATGTGGCCTTTTGGCGGGTCTCTCAGGGATTCAAAATCTTTTGCCAAACCAAGTCAAGTATTTGGGGTCTACTTCGCCTTTAGCTCAGTCATGTACTATAGTCTTAGGCTTAAGGTACCTGCACTCATACCATATTTATCGGATTTTTCCTTCCGGGAATGCAGCTTTTGGGCCTAACTCAATGATTTGTCCGCTCAAGTCTTCATCATTGTGAACAGTTTGGAATCTGCCTAGTTGCCTCATGACTCGGTAAGGAGCGTAAGGTTGGATGCTTCGGATGCCCATCAAAGGAATCTAACGTACTTCCGTCGATGTGTACACAACCTCAGTAGCAGGAAGCCATCCAAAAGCCCATTCAACTTTATCTGTAGTCAAAGATCTCAAGCATGACCACCAAGCCTCAGTGCCCTCGGGGAACTCAATACCTGTTACCCTGGTTCCGAACTCCGCAATACAACTTCACCCGGTTAGACCATAGTTCATATACCCCGTGTGATGACAAAGGTGCTCATGTATCCATAGTTGTAGTAACAGATTGCAACCCTGAAAGAATTTTACACCCTCTCGGCACATGGTTAAAGCTCGGTACATTTCCACCACAATCAATGGAACCACTGTGCTATTAGACTTTTTTATGGCAACATCCAACATTCCCACAAGGCCGATGTCTATGTGATCGTCTTTTCTTGGACAGACCACGACTCCCAGAAAAGCTACCATGAATGCCAATCCCCGCCGGGCCTCCCATTTGTCTTAGTTCCCAGCATGTGTCAAACTGGTATTGGGCCCCTCAAAACCTTTCAGGTTTCCATATCGGTGATATAAGAAATGCAGTGTGCAACACCCTTCTGCTAGATGCGGATCTTGAATGTCCCGATTGATGCTCAACAAGTCCAAGAATCTGTGGAGGGTTACCGGCCTCGGTGCCAATGGGTATCTACTCTTTAGGTTCTCGTTGAGGCCCGCATATCCCGCAATCTCCTAGAGTGTGGGTGTAAGCTCAAAGTCCGAGAACCGGAATACATTACGGGTTGGGTCCCAGAAGGGTATCAGTGCCTCAATAATATTCGTTCTTGGTTTGATGTTTAATAAATCAACGAGACCACCCAAAACCTTGACCACGGTTTCTCTGCTACATTTTCCCAAATCATTCCACCACATGTGGAGCTTCAAAGGGATCTCACTCAGGACTGAGAAGGTTTCAATATCAATGGTATTCATCCTGCACATTTATTTAAAGGGGATTTAATGATTTTAAAGAAAAATGGCTATTTTTGCAAAATTTTCTTTATTTAGAAAAACAAGGAGTTGGTTTTTGAAAATACGACCTTTCAGCACTTGTGGGAGGAAGATTTTAAGGTTGTACCCGCAAACCATTTAAAAATGACTCAGGTTGGCTGTTCTTGCAAAATTAGCCTTCCAACGCCCTTTTGGGGACATTCGGCTTATTTTAACAAGAATGGCATCACCCGACTTATTTATGATAAAAAATTAAAATTTTGACATTTTTGGCTATTTTTACAAAAGGGAGGTTGGACCCGATGAGGGTTGCCTATGTATCTCACATCCGGTGAGAATCAAACCAGCGTAGTTCGGGAGATTCGCCAAAACCAAATGTATAGTTTTTGAACAACAATCTTTTCATTTTTCAAATATTTTTCTTTTCCATTTTTCAAAAATTCGGCAGCATTTCGGTACTATTTGGGCATTGGTTTTTCAAAACAAACGGTTACCCTCACTTAGTCCTAACACTGTTATTTTTCTCAATTTTCGCTCATTATGTACATGCCGGTCAACATACAAAGCTGAGCAAATAAATGCGCAAGTAGCACGTAAGATGCATCAAGATGGTCTTTTCATTTCAGGTCACATGTCCTTGACGGACCCAACCCCTGTGTTGAGTCCCCTAAGTCAAATGCACATGATGCTAACAAACGTTCCTACTAGGGATCCGACATGAGGTTTTGTTCTTCTAGGTTTATGCCCTGGGTTTATTGGTCTAGACTTGGCTTACCCGAGCGGACAACTCGAGCTGAGGGGGAGGCAGCGTACCGGGGATACAGAAGCTCCGCCGGCTTAGCAACTTATCCAAACCTCGTTTTAAATGGGGAAAAGACTCTAAACAGAAGAGAAGCTACACGAAGTGCACCCTTCTCCATGATGTAGAAGACTCAGAGAGAGAAAGGGATTCGCAACAGTTTATATACAATTCAACAAATATCAAAGCGGTAAAATATTTAGAACAAATAGCATGGAACATGTAGAAAAATTAGATAAAGACAAATATAACAATTATACTGAGCTCGAATTCTTGAACCCTGAATCAAAATTCTGGGTTCGTGTCCCCAGCAGAATCGCCAGAGCTGTCACACCTCCTTTTTCACACACCACCCCGAAGGATGAATGTATAAGGGAGTTTTTTCATTTAAAGTGACATTATTCGAAATGGGATTATTTATTCGCTTTTTAGAGTCGCCACTTGGGATAAGTTTGGATTTTGGTATCCAAAGTCACCGGTTTTACTTGAATCCCAAATCGAGGAAAATTTTCGACTTCCCAATTTGAGTCTGCGAACCAGAACTTATGAATAAGGAATTCTGTTGACCCGAGGGAAGGTATTAGGCACCCTCGGATCTCGTGGTTCTAGCACTGTCGCTTAAACTATTATAAATGGATAAATATCTAATTTTATACATGTTATCCTATAGTAAAATTTTAGAATTACTCACCGCTTTCAATTAAAAAATTTTAAGAAAGTGAACGTCGTTTAAAACGCGTTTTTGGATCACTTAACATGAAATGCACCCGGATCCTCGACACATTTTATTCAACGTTTTAGGATTTGGATTTGGATTTGGGTTGCATGAAATGCACACCCGTATTTAGGAAGGTAAAATTATTTAAAAGCGTGCCTATAGTGACTAACGTGTTATTAACTTTGCGGGAGGCCATGAAAATTCACTAAATGACATCTCCCAAATTCTACGTATTTTAATATAAACATTTAATGCAATTTTTGAATTTTATTTGACATGGCGCACCTCGTTTTGTTTTTAAAAGCCATCCTAAAAGGGACTATTATTTTCTAGTAAAGATTGTCTCTAAAAGGGCCAATTATTAACATTATTAATTACTATTGTTTGAAACATTTAAGGATTCCGGGCCTCAAGCTCAAGTCCACATTTAAACAAGAAGAAACTTCTTAATTCGAATGTGCTACTTAGCTTGGGAGGCCCAAAACTTATATTTCAATTTAAACAAATAGTCCCCATGAAGATTTTCAGTATCTTAGCCTCGAAACTGGCGCTGAACGAGAAGGCAGTCCGGAATTGGGATTGGGCCAGACACTGGTAGAATCAAGGCCCAACTAATTAGAGTAGGTTACAAATCCTTAACCAAATAGCAAGCTTAAACAGCAATACCAAATTTGAATTGGGCCTACTAGTCTGGTACAATGGACAATCAGGCTCTTGAAGCCACTGATCCTCTTTCTACAATTAAATCCATCAAATAGGAAGATTGTAGGTTTATTGTAAACTTAAAATCCCTATTGAAGCTGAAGCTCAAATGTAAAATTCATAATAACAGGAGCCATTTATTTCACATTAATTTAGATACACAAGATCATTTTAAACTCTACTTCTAATTAACATTTAGTCTATTTTTAAACTTCAAATCGATAAAATACCCAAAAGCTGCAACTAATCAAACTAAATTAAGTTAAAATGGATGAAGTGCATACATTCCTTAATTATACACTTTAGTTATGGCTTGTAAGACTAATCCTAAACGGTCCTGTTACAAACACTTATTTAGCTTGAACTTAATATTAATATGAACAAATTAATTTCATAATCGGTTTCAAGCGTATGATATTTCGAATCCTGAAGTTAACTAACACATGAAATTAATCACGTTATACTAAGGCTAACATTATGCTTAACTACAAGGCCTGTTTAACTTCCAAATACTTTACAACCTAAAATGAAGTTAACTATAGCTAATACTTTACTCATGACGTCTACCTAGAGCCAAATAACAATTCGTACAGTCCAATTAGTATAGAATGAGCAACAGTCTAAATAATACTATCGAATTAAGACTAATAGAAAACAAAGAATTCTTAAATATTCCTCTTTAAGGGTAGTCATACACATGGATCCAGTACTCACAACACTTGAGATTTTAAAGTGTACCTGGAATTTGAGGCAAAACAAGGAGAAATGGACAATCAGCTAAGCAGTACAACAACAGGAATCAACAATAGTTCAGAAACAGATTCAAAAGCCCAGGGATTGTTTCGAATCAAACGGAACTAGCAAAATCAACCAATATAGCTCGAATAGACCCAAATAAACTTGAAATTACACCCAGGATAATCTCTATAACTTCAGCAACCAGAAATTGAGCTAGAAGATGCAAATCAACTACTAAAACTCGAAATTAACCTAAGAATTTCAATAGAACGGTGTTTTTGGAGTTTTGTGTTATATATATTTTTTTGTTTTTGAGGAGCTAATGATCTAATCTAAGGGAAGAACTTTTTAGATGATCAAACTACAGTTTTTGGATTTTTATTTTTTTTTTGAATTTCAAATTTTTCAGAGGTTCTAAGCTTGTGGAAACTTTTGGGGGGAATTTTTAGATGCAGAAACTTGTTAAAGAAGGCAGTGAGGACTACCTTTTATAGGCAAAATTGAGGGGAAGTTTCAGATTTTCATTTACTCCATTTCCCCCCTCTTTTATTTTTAGTTTTTATTAATTAGTCCCTAAGTTTTTGGCTTGATGCCCAAGTTACTACATTCAAATTCCTGAAATTTTAATTGGAACCCCATCTAGAACATTTTAGGGGGTTCTAGTTTTAACTAGAGCATTGTTTTCTATTTAGGAAAACCCAAACTAACCCTGAATACCCCTGAAATTACCTACCTAGGTCAAACTACCCCAGGTTTTACTCTAGTTAAAATCAATCAAGGGATTGGAGTGAACAGCTAGAACCAAACACCTACAATTATACTAAAAGAAAACCCATAATTGAACTTAGAGCGTTAAAACAAAATAAACCAGCATAACTAATAGAATTAAAATCTGAACACAAATTAATTCTACTATCAAGCAAGCCAAATTAAAATCAATTGAAATCACATGCAATTAAAGTAATCAGAAGATGGGAAATCAAAAGAAAACTAATACCTAATAACCAAAATTGTAAAAACAAGCCAACATACTAACTAATCAAAATGACCTAATTAAACTAAATAGCTGAACACAATTAACGAATCAAACACATGTATTGATGAAAACTAACTGGATCTAAGACGAACAGGAAAAAATTTGAGAAGTAATCTTAGATTCAAATCGGAACCCTAGTCTAAGCCAAATGAAAGAAAGAAAAAGGAAGAAGATACTGGACTTACGAACTAGGCATGGATCGAATTTGATTTTGCGCGACTGCCTTCAAATATGGCCCCAAAATAATATTATATGTTTGTTCTTTAACAAAAGAGTCATATAATATCACTTTGGAGCCCATTTGAATAATGACAGAATCCTAAACCTGCAACCCCGGCCTTAGATGTGGAATTGCGGGAATCCGATTGGGACTTTTGGGTAATAACTATGAGTGTGGGACTTAGGGTGGCCTGGGGATTGTGGGGTACGATTTTGGTATGGTTTGGGTGGCGGAGCCACCGTGCACGGTGGCGGCGGCACCTAAGGTTTGACATATTTGAAGGTTTTGGTTATTTGACGAAAACTAGTCATGGACTCATGATGAAGAGAAAGAGACGAAGCTATGGTGAAATTTTGGAGGTAGTTGGAGCTTCGCCTCCGCCGTGGGCGATTTCCGACGGCGGTTTGTGGTGGGGTTAAACATGGGTACGAGGAGGATAAGTTTTGTCTCTAGGTTTCTGAAGGATTTTGGATAATTTTATTTAAAATCCACGATTTAACCAGGGCTGTTAGATTAGAGTGGATGGAGGGCTTGGATTAATTTGGCATTTATTAATTCAAAATAACATAGTATCCCTTATCTACTACGTCGTTTCATTGGTCTCAAGGGCATGGGCGTTTGGACCGGGTATGGGTGCGGATTTGGGCTGATTTTGGCCGGATTTGAGGCTTTAACTTGGGCTAGTGTTATTTATTCAAATATTGGCCCAAATTAAACAAACAACCTATTTGATTTCTTAAAAAAAATCCTTTTCTTTCAATTTTTATTTGTTTTTCTTTCTTTCTTCCTAATTTTTTTTAGATTTTATTAAGTACAAAATTAAAAATAGACAAGACCTGATTTAACTCTAAAATTAAACCAATTACTTCTCAAAAATCAAACAAATCCTAGTTCAAAAAGAAAACTTAAGGAAGAATCAAAATTAAAAGTAGAACAATACAAAAGACTATTTTTAATTATTTTCTCTTATTTTCAATAATGTTAATTAATCTAAAAATCTAGATTTGGGTCCCAAATGCAAGTACGCTATTTTGTAATAATTTTTTATTATTTTTTATGACAACTAAAAATGCACACAAAATGCCAACAAAATACAAAATCATGCAATGAATTCCCTAAAATTCAAATAATAATAGAAAAATCCTAATTTTAAATAATTCTATAAGAATATTTGAGCGAGGCAAAAATCACGTGCTCACACCAAGCCACTGCCTTGAAAGCAAGTTTGGCTCGACTAGGTGCAAATCGTTAAGACCAATCGCTCCACAAGGTTCCACAACACCTCCAGACACATTCACTCGTGACTAAAAGTTTGAAATTTGCACAAAATTACCCAAAAATCGATTGAAGAAGAAGAGGAGATGAAAGTATTTTCTGTGTTTGACAACTACACAAAACAACTCCTTATAAAGGTAAGATGCTAGAGTTATTACAAGAAGGAGAATTAAATTGGGGGGTTATAAAAATAAAAGAGTTGTTGCAAATTCAAGTAGCATTTACAACAATTTAAAGCATAGTTGTCACAAAGTAATAAATCAAACATTACATAATTGAATTCAAAGAGAATGAATTTGGACATATTTTGATAAGCATCTATTGGACACTTTTATGTTAAGCTAAAAATAATATTTGGATTAGGCCTCATGTATATCTCGACGCGCAGGGGGAAGGGGGAAACTTGACATGTTTTGCCTTCAGAACCAAGTTCTCATATGCGCGAGACCACTCCCTTTTACTAGTTCTTTACAAGCCAAATAAAGACCAATTCAATATAAAGAGAAGAAAAAGAATTTTCACAACCGATGAGGGATAATTTGTCTTTTACAAAACTTAAAGAAGTAAGAACCAAAAGGGGTCACAAAGAAATCTTTGACTTTGTATTACCAAATATAAATAATAACAACATCAAGCAATGGATTTTTCAATTTAAGTAGTTGATACGTAAAACTTCTCTGTAGCTCGTGGCGGATCTACCTTAATTAGTATTGGTGCTGAAACACCATTGGCTAGCTTTGGCCAAATTATGTAATATATCATAGATAATAACAAAAAATTTAATATTTACACTAAAATTAGTCAAGCATCCACTACCTACAAATTCTACATCCGCCATTATTTGCAGCATCGAAATATCTAGAATTATTTTACCTGTGGACTGGTTTTTACAGTTTAGGATCTTTCAGAAATGCTTGTAATGAGAACAAGGATCAAAAGAAAACCTGCAAATACCTCTACTTCTTCAGAATAAGTTAAACTTCAATGCAGTTAGTAACAGGTAAATGAAGTAATAGAAGATTACTTTATAGAAGATTACTCTGGGAGCAAAGTCAATGCGGTCGGCGTTCGGGGAGGAGCCGGATCACAAGGCTCTATTGTATGCAGTTTTACCTTATATTTTTTTAAAAGACTCTTTCCATAGATGAGAGTACAAAATTTTGGCTAGGAGGGCAATTTTTTTTATTTTTAAAATGGATTAATTTTTCTCATTTTCTGTAGCCATGTGGTGTCAATTTGTTTTTGTTAATTTTTCTCACCAGCCTGCTTGGGTTGACATAAGTAGATTTTTGCGACCGAGTTTATGTCACATTAAAATTTAAAAAAACCAATAGCTTTCCTAACAGAACGTGGACCTTTCCCACTTCCTTCACATACCAATAATGTAACACAACTTCTCTTCAATCTTCTTATGCATCCATTCTGTTTTTTTCCAACTCTCATGGCTTCCTCAAGAATGTCTTTTTCAGTAAATACTAATTACTACTATTCCTCTCTTTTTCTTCTATTTTTGTTGCTTACAACATTGAAGTTCTCTTTTTTGGAAGCTCTAAATCTTGAAGATGATCGGTCCAATATTATGAAACTGCTTGGGAGCAAAGTCTGTGATGAAATTTACGTAGTTGAAGAAGGAGAAAGTCTTCAAACTATATCTCATAAGTGTAACGATCCTTTTATATTGGAAGAAAATACTCAGATTAATGAGGATGATGATGTTTTCCCTGGCCTTGTTCTCAAGATTACTTCATTAAAGTCAAGAAAGCTAGGACAATTTTCATAGAGTAATGTTTAATTACTTGCTTTTTGTACTTTTCTTCGTTTTATTATTTCTCCTTAGTTTCAAGTTTCTATTAACCCCCTCTTGCGTTTTTTAATACTAGGTCTTATGTAATAGTACTACTAGTTAGTATTTTTTACGTTGTCAGTACATCTTAGTTGGTTATTAACTACAAGCTACGTACTTAGTTGATTTCAATGTTAGGAAATTTGGTTTCCCCACTAGCCTGGATTACTATACTAGAAATAACGAATGCATAAGGGAAAATATATAAGATCACCGCAAGAAATTGAGGATACGACGACATTTATTTAGTGACTATTGAAATAAATGTCGGGAAAAAAAAGAATTTTTTGACATTTATGACAAAATATCGTAAAAACTACGACATTTGATATAAATTGTCGTTGAAGCAATGACATTTGATACTAAATGTCGTAAAAAAAAGACATTTGATACAAAATATCATAAAAACAACGACATTTGATATGAAATGTCGCTGGAACAATGACATTTTTGAAAAAATGTCGTAAAAAGTATGACATTTGTCTACAAAATATCTTAAAAACTAGACATTTGATAATAAAAAATATCGTTAAAAAATGACATTTGGTACAAAATGTCATAAAAACAATGACATTTGATAAAAAATGTAGTAAAAATACAACACTTATATCAAATGCTGTAAAAACATTTTGATACAAATGACAAAAAAAAATGACCATAATTTAAATGTCATATTATTTGTCGGTAATTACGAACATTTACATCTACTATTGAAAATTTCTCTAATTTTTTGAATTTTAAATCATTCTTGTCTAAAGAAAATATCATCCTTTATATTTAACATTTAATATTTAATTACTG